>JBCNYH010000009.1:19498204-19509612 GCA_039654325.1 Tandanus tandanus
ACTTACAATTATCATTTTTATACAACTGAGCAATTGAGGGTTAAGGGCCTTGCTCAAGGTCCCAACAGTGGTGATAGAACCACTGACCTTGGGATCAGTAACCCATCACCTTAACCGCTAAGCCACCACTGTTCAACAACTTAACTTTTCAACAAACAGAAAATGCTATTATAATGTTACAGCTCCACATCTAACTCCTCCACATGAACTCTTATAGTTAGGAAAGTGCCGGGCCTAGCCACAAATCCAGCTTCGTATTTTTTTGGCCAATAACTTTCGCTTGTAGTTTCCTCTAAACAAGGCTTGTTTTCCATCACAGCAGTAGAAACACTTCCTAGAGGCATGACAACAACCAACACCTAAAAGCTCCCCACTCACTGTGCTGCAAGGCAGAACGGGATGGGCAGAGATACCGCTGTGCATGGGGAGGAGAAGTGAGGGAAGAGTTTCCCAACCCTCGTCCTGGAGGATGTCCTGTCCTACACATTTTAGTGTTTTCGCTGCTCTATCACATCCACTTCAATTCATTAAGAGATGTTAAGCTAGTTAGCTAATTATTATATCAGGTACGTGGGGAACAAGGAAAACATTCAAATGTGCAAGGTAGTGGACCAGAGTTAGGAAGCTCTTGTTCAGGTGACAGCTGCTCTTTAAGAGTTTAGTATTGATAATTATGTCAGTAGAAGTTCCTCATAAAATTAACATAAATTAACTTCGTGCATATTTGTTTGCAGATCAGTGTATGTATGTATGTGTCATGCATGTAGCACCACTTCGATGGAGTATCACTACATGTATTTGTGAGCCAACTTAGTAATATGCTTCATTCTGTGTGTACTGTACATACAGTATGCGTATATGCATGAGTTGGCTCTTACTTCGCATGGGGCATGGAGTGACATTACAGGACCTGTAGATGGCTCTCTTTCCTGTGCAGTAACGTCCATTATTGCGAGGAGGGGGGTTGTTACACAGACGCTGTGTGAACTGTACTCCGCCTCCGCATGTCCGAGAGCATGCACCCCATGGCCCCCAGGAGCTCCAGCTACCGTGGTTAGAGGCCTAAGAGGAGATTAAAACAAAGAGAATACATATATTGGAATTTGAAATAGAAAGTTTATTTAGGAGAAAGAAATTTAACAAAAGAAATTTAGGAGGTTAAGCTCTTTAACCATAGGAATGGCAGTTAAAATCCTAGCACTAGAGTGCAAATGCAAATGTGGAGAGCACAAATTGGCCTCTTCATGAGTCGAGCATAAACCCTACATAAAATCCTGGTGCTGAATGCACTTTATAACTAACTGATTCAAGATAATGCAAGATGTACGTTAAGGACTTTAAAATCACCTGAAACTTCAGAGAGCGGCGAAAAGGCAAAATGAATTGGGGGCAGCTGTAGCCTAATGGTTAGAAAAGTGGCTTTGGGACTGAAACGTTGCTGGTTTGATTCCCGAACCAGCAGGAAAAATGTGTGGCGCTGGGGGAGTGAGCTGTACCTTCCCTTCCTCCACCTTCATGGCTGAAGTACCCTTGAGCAAGGCACCGAACCCCCAACTGCTCTCCGGGCACCGCAGTGTGTGGCAGCCCACTGCCCTGAGTGTGTATGTGCTCACTTTTTACGTGTGTGCTCACTTTGGATGGGTTAAATACAGAGGCAATAATTTTCCTTGTGGGATTAATACAGTATAACACAAAAAACCCAAAAACAAAACAAAAACAAACAAACAAACAAAAAAAAAACCCCAAAAAGAAATGAACTGTTCAATTACATTGAATTTTTGTTTGCTGCAAAACTATACAGAACAAAACAACTAGCAAGCGCTTCAAGGCGTCTGCATCTTGCAGCTGGGTCCGTAGCACTTGAGAGTATATTTTTTTTTGTTGAAATTACTTCATATCAAAAAAATTCCAAAAAAAGCTAAAGAGTTTCACAGAGATGTTTTATGTAAGAATGTGTGCACACCCATTCCCATTACTAATAAACAAGCACGACGCCAACAATAGCTCCGAAACTGTCTTAATTGAGTGATGGCATTCTGCAAACACTAAACACTGTGGAAAAGCAATGCACATTTAAGACAAATTCACCAGAGGAAAGGAGGGGAAGCAAAGCATGTGAGCCTTAATAGAACACACCAGAGCCACATTTTCCTGATTCCTTAGTGCAAACAAACAGACACGAGGAAATGCTCTCAAAGGGGACATTCTTCTTGAAAAGAAAATGAGTCTCTGTGACACTTAATAACCTACCAGGCAAAAATACCCTAGCAGCCTGCAGAAGGGCAGACAGTACCTAAAATTCCTCACGTCCAGCCGAATTAATCTGCACGATATGATCATGGCTTCCTTCGGCTAAAAAAAATTCCTCATGACCACATCATGACAGAATTATGCACAATAACAGGAATACTGAGGGTATAAACGGATATATGGATGAACTTCTGTGCGTGTATGTATGTTTATATACCCCATGTCCTCCCATCACCCCCCCGTAACCCCACTCCACCCCCACCCCCCGTCAAGTCTGAAATGTTTGGCCCTTCCATCTTCATCCTCCTTCTCACATTCCTGTTTCTCATATATTAATTTTCCGTTCCTGCTTCACATATATCCTTTTGGGAATAGGCCCCTGCACGTTCAAGCCTCATTTGACCTGTTTTCCTGCTTATGCTTTTCTTAATGACAACTCCAGTTCATCTGTCTTCAGCTTCTTGTCACCAGAGCCACACCATCTTTCCTCACATTGAATTCCTCCCTGTCTTTGACCGTGCGATGTCTCTCTTATGGTGTACTTTATTTCAACAAGCCTGTTTCACTTTCCCTCTGACATGCTGTCTGACTCTTTCTCGCATTCCAGCCCAAGTTCATGCTGGGGAAACCACTCTATCCACCCACTGCCTCCTGGAACACTGTTTAACACGTCTGACTATATATTTTCTCTAGTGCTCTTTCCACTCCTGTGACTGCAGTATATCATGCTTAGCATCTCAACACATACTGTATACCTAAAATGAACTCGCACAGTCCAAAAACATGCTCAGTAGGATAATTGGCTGTGTGAGAGTCAGTGTAAATGGTTGTATATGTGTTGGCCCTGCAATGGTCTGGTGAGCTGTTCAGGGTGTACCCCGCCTTTGGCCAGAGTTGGCTAAGATGGGCGCCAGCCTCCCCGCGACTCTAATTAGGATAAAGCGGCTTATAAATGAATGAATGCAAACTGTCTTCCCCATTCTTCCCCAAAACTCACAGAATAGTGCTTCTTGCGGGTCTTGTCCACACACTTCCCATGCAAGCATATCCTGCCCTTGCCACACTGTGTGCCTTCTGCTGCTGGTAGCTTCTTGGTCAGACACACCATTTGGCCCTTCCTAAGAACAGCGCACCACAAACGAGCACACACGTCCATGCCTGGGCACACCGTGTACTCAGGCCCAAAGGCTAGCTGGCACTGGTGTACTGCATCATAGCTCTGACCAGGAAGTTCCTCAGGACCAAGCAATGGATTATGTGGCGTGTCCAGCAAACACTCTGCTGCAGTGCAAGAGAAAATGATAGGGCTGTGATAAGCCAGTTTAAAGTGCATAAATTGTTTTTTTCATATCAGGTCACACAGAACACCATAAACTTTAGTTGTCTCTGAATAGTTTTAGTCATCCAGCTTATCTCTTAAATGTTTTTTAAGCCTCTTAGAGGAGTAGAGATGTGTATTTCAGATTAGCATATACTACATGGGAACAACGTAATCTTATTGGTTCACTGTCTAGGGATTAACAGACATTATTCTTCATTCAAGAGATTTTCTTGTTTCTGATTGGTGGAATGCCATCAAATAATTCTTGATATTGCACTGGCACGCGCCAATGTTCCTCTTCGTAGATATCATATAGATTGGCTACGCCCCATAGCAGATTGCTGAAGCACTGCGGCCCTGAGATGTAAACTTCACTTTATTTTCTCACTATTTATGCGCTTATAATCATGGAGATAGAGAACTATAATAGCGTAACTATGAAAAATATAAGAAATATGAGGGCGGCGTGCTGGCGCAGTGGTTAGCACGTTCGCCTCACAGCAAGAAGGTCCTGGAGTCGATTCCTGGGCTCGGGGCATTTCTGTGTGGAATTTGTATGTTCTCCCCGTGCTTGTGTGGGTTTCCTCTAGGTACTCCAATTTCCTCCCACAGTCCAAAAACATGCACTGTAGGCTGATTGGTGGCTCCAAATTGCCCCTAGGTGTGAGTGTAAATGGTTGTATATGTGTTGGCCTTTCAATGGCCTGGCGAGCTGTCCGGGGTGTACCCCGCCTTCGCCCAGAGTTGGCTGAGATGGGTGCCAGCCTCCTCGAGACCCTAATTAGGATTAAGGAGCTTAGTAAATTAATGAATTAATGAATAAATGAATTAGAAACATTCATTCATTTTCTGATGTGATTAATCCTAATTAGGGTCCTGGGAGGATGGTGCCCATCTCAGCCGACTCTGGGCGAGGGCAGAGTACACCCTGGACAGCTCGCCAGGCCATCGCAGGACAGAAACGCGCTGACGGCAACCCAATGGCCTACTCTTTTCAAACGACAGCAATGGTTCTTTTACATGCCTCTCACCACAGACGGCCTTTGATAACCCAGTTAGCTGCACTGGGCTCCTGTCATGTTTAAAATTTGTAAAAGTGAACTATATACTTCATTTCATTTGTTTTTCATGTTCCCATGTAGTATACTAAAACAGTTATTTGGTGGATGTTGCCGAATTGAACAGTCCTATTATAGACCTAGTACCAGACAAGCATCTGAGGTGTGCATGTTGCATTTAGGAGAGCTAATATGGCCATGGGATGGCCGTGTAGTTCTAGAACCCATTTACAAAAATCCACATTTTAATGAAAACATGTCTTTATATTTATAGAACTTTACCTCATATGACTGTTAATAGAAATGTGATGACGAGTCATACCATTTCCATCATCAAAGAAGTCAGTGATAGTGGCCGAGGTGCAGCGGCTCCAGGGTTTGGAGGCGTCGATAGAGGTCAGGATTGAAGACATGAGCCTCTTGTCCTCTGTAGAACCAAACCTCTCCTCACAGAACTTCGAGTCATCATGAGACAAGCCTAGAAGGTGCCCTGAAAGTAGACATACACATAATATTTTTAGAGAATGATTTATGAGTAATAAATTGTGGGTTAGAGCACTGATCCCAACTATATACAGATCAACCATTGCATTAAACCGTCTTTTTTAAAACCAGCATTAATGTTGCAATGTCATGTATGTTCTGACACTTTTCTATCATAGCCAGCATTAACAGTTTCCGCAGTTTGTGCTACAGTAGCTCTTCTTTGGGATCAGACCAGATCTACTAGCCTTTAGCAAGTATCAGTGAAACTTGGGCACCCATAACACTTGCTAGTTCAGGTACTTACCATTGCATACCAGGAACACCCCATAAGACCTGCCATTACGGAGATGAATAGACCCTGATCGGCCATAACATTAAAAATCTTATGACAGATGAAGTGAAAAACATTGATTAATTTGTTGTAGTGGCACCTGCTAAGAAGTGGAATGTATTAGGTAAAAAATGAACTTGAAGTTAATGTATTATAAGCAGGAAAAATGAGCAAGCATAAGGATCTGAGTGACTTTAAAATCTGCCACATGTTATGGATAAATGTCTGGGTCTATTCTTCTCCAAAATGGCAGGTCTTTTGGGGTGTTCCTGGTATGCAGTGCTAAGTACCTACCAAATGTGGTCCAAAGAAGGACAACCAGTTAACTGGCAAGAGTGTCATGGGTGCCCAAAGCTCATGATGTGCATAGGAAGCAAAGGCTAGTACATCTGTATGGTAGGGAGGACATGATCGAGCGCCTTCTGCAAACAGAGAGGAATCAGCAGGTTGAACCAGCAGGCAACGTGTCGAGTTTCATCTGTGTGTAATTATTTTTTACTTTTTTACAGAGTTAAGCCAGTAACCAGGAAGAGAAAAGAAGCTGCCAGACTGTGTGTGCAGGTGTGTATTGTGTGTGGTTTAGTGCACTGAGAAAAGGGCTTTGGCCAAGGTGTCCCAGACCCAGCACCAACTGCTCAAAGCATGAAGACCGACAGGTTACTCTTACTCTTACTGTCCACTACCCCCACTGCCACCTTTGCAGCAGCTGCAAGCTTCGCCCCTGCTGCCATCACCAAGATAAGTCTGACCCCAAGGTCAAATAAGTGGTGGAGGAATGGGGCTGCCAGAAGACCGCTGCTGGGTGATTTGGCTACTACCGCTTCTGTCAGGCATGGCCCACCTTACTGCCATGCAGCTATCCTCCACCACCCGGCTGCAGAATATGGCCCAGACTGTCCAGACTAACTGTCCAGACTTAAAGTATCCAGTCCTCCAGTAAGTCTCTGTAGGAGGCTGGCGAGCCTACCACTTTCACTCAGCAGCTGTAGAACACCTGCCAGAAGTGGCAGCTTACATCGGAAACAATTTACACAACAATTCACACTCACGTTCATAGCTATGGTCAATTTAAAGTAGCCAGTTGTCCTTATGTGCATGTCTTTGGACTGTAGAAGGAAACCGGAGTACCCAGGAGAAACTCACTCAAGCACAGGCAGAACAAGCAAACTCCATACAGAAATGCCATTTCTGTGTGAGCTGTAAACTAATGTAAAAAATGCCATCTACTGACTAAAATCTTCCAGAAACTTGCTAAGCTGACATGCATACACAGAGCATTTGGTACATCCTTACCCCCATGGTAATGTAATTGTCCTTCTTATTATTCATAGGGAGGTACGGTGGTATAGTGATTAGCACGTCCGCCTCACAGCAAGAAGGTCCTGGGTTCGAGTGCATGTTCTATCCGCGCTTCCGTGGGTTTCCTCTGGGTACTTCGGTTTCCTTCCTCAGTACAAAGTCATGCACATTAGGCTAACGAGCTGTTCCGAATTCCCCCTAGGTGTGAGTGTGTGAATGGTTGTGTGTGTGTTGGCCCTGTGATGGTCTGGCAAGCTATTCAGGGTGTACCCCTCCTTTGCCCCGTGTTGGCTGAGATGGGCTCAGCCTGCCCATGACCTTAACAGGATTAAGTGGTTCATCAAATTAGTGAGTGATTTTTGTGCATTGAAAAAAGCACATTGTGGGAAAATTTACAATGGTTGCTATGCTAATCTCTTCAGCTCTGAGGCAATGCAGGGCTCTCTCTCTCTCTCTCTCTCTCTCTCTCTCTCTCCCTCTCTCTCTCTCTCTCTCTCTCTCTCTCTCTCTCTCTCTCTCTCTCTGTGTGTGTGTGTTAGCTAACATTATTTATTCCAACATTCTGTCCTCGACTCATGGGCTTGTCCCTAATTCTGACTAGGCAGCAAAGTACGTTTATTGAAAATGACTTTGACAGTGGGAGAATATGTAATATATGTGTTGTACACACAGTAACGTTTGTGTGTGTGTGCATGTGTGTGCGTGTGTGTGCATGTGTGTGCACGCCCATATGTTTGTGTCAGTTTCCATGCGGATCACATAACTATGTAAGTGAGAGTAGTGATTTTTAATGATCCTCTCCGTCATCCACCATGCATTCAAAGGGAACAGATCATAACATTACAATCAGCATTTTTTGTCTGTGACGTATTTTTAAAATTAATTAAATACGCATTAAATTCACGGCTTGTTGTGCAACAAAAGTTCCTTGTTAGAACGTGATGAATTTGTAGGTTGTAATATTGTATACAAACATCCTGTTAAAACTGTGAAGAACATCTTGTGAAGACAATAAACTTTCCACATTATAACGTGACACTGATCTGTTTTTCTGGCATGATGTTCATTTCTCAGCCTGAAGCCACACACACACATCTCTTTGCTGCCCTTTGCTCTTTGCGGTAAATGTGTGACTCTTTAGTGTTATGCAATTAAAGGAAATATAAATCGGTTTATTTTATTCAATGAGTGAATGTGCTTGTAGTCACCTTGTAGTCATGGCGTCCCTAGTTTTCCCAATTTAGTGCCAGTACTTTTACCAGAGAGGTGTTTATTCTCTTCTTTTACAGCACTTCATTTCACAGAAAAAGGGGTGTGTTCATTGATGACAATGACTTGATGTTTGCCTGCTCTCATCCCCACTACTACCACCCCACCCCAAATTAATAAAAAAAAAAAATTCAGTAGGTTGATTTAGGCTCAGAGCAAGTGGTGAAATTACACTTTATTCCTCCATCCGTCCAGCGTATGCGTACTGACGGGAACCCTATGTTATTCTTTGAAAATTTTATATCTCTTTTATATCTATTTGGGGGCAGGTGTGTGTGTGCTCACTGTTTACGTGTGTGTGTGCTCACTTTGGATGGTTAAATGCAGAGAATTCCCTTGCGAGATTTAAACAGTATAGTAAAAAATCAAGAAATAAATAAAAATAAAAATAATCTCGACAAAGGAAAAACGTAAGAACTTTTTTTCTGGGAGAAAGTAATATAGAGAATAATAGTCGGGTTACGTGATAGTGTTATGTAAGTAGTTTTGACAATTTCACCACTGCAAAGTCATGAAAATATGCTTATACCTACCTAAATTGATGAATGTATGAGCACAATCGCGCTGCAAAAGCCGTGTTGTGGTTCTACGCCGATACACTATACAAATACATAGCTGGATACAATGACCAAATATAACACTTTAATGATTTCAGATGAAGCCAGGACTTAAATTTGTTCTGTCTTTTGAGTATATTGAGATATTATGAAAGTTTTGTGCGGATACATGGCTTATTTTTTGCGTTATCCTGCTGAAACCACCAGATTGGAAGTGGACAGTGGAGAAAGAACTTCAGAAAAAACAAAGACTATTCACAAGGAAGACCGCTCATGTTAATAAACAGATTTTAACTGTTGTGTGGTCTTTCCCCTTTATCCCTAATCAGGTCTAAAACAGGCTTCTGTTTTACTAACTGGAGTAAATGAAACAGTCCTGACCTACTAAATGCTTTATATAATTAGCAAGACTTGTCTTTGTAAAACCATGTATTAAAGAAATGTTCTACGGTGTTTGGATCATACCAATTTCATGTGCGACAGTGAAAGCAGCGTGCAGGCCATCGTCTTCTATCACAGCACAGCTCCTCTCTGGAGAGCACACCGTGCCCACATCAGCCATGCCCAGTGTATCACATGAGTGATGTCCACACAGGTCCTAAAGAGAGCATATATGTGCATGACTCACATTCATCTGAGAACATCACTGAGCATCTTACTGTCAAACACATTCTAATGAACACACACACACACACACACACACACACACACACACACACACACACATACACACACACTCTCACACACACACACACACACACACACACACACACACACACACACACACACACACATACTACACTGAAGTAATTGTATGTCTAAAATCACAAGTTTAAACTCTTTACCAAAAAATGCTGTAAAAATACAACTGAACTGAACTGAATTGGATTAGATTTGGGACGTAACCCAGTGTTCATTAAAAAGCGAATACAGGAGCAGGTCAGGGCCTAATGGTTAGAGAAGCGGGTTTGGGACCTAAAGGTTGTTGGTTCGATTCCCGTACCAGCAGGAAAAATGTGTGGCGGCGGGGGTGAGTGAGCTGCACCTTCCCTTCCTTCACCTTCATGGCTGAAGTGCTCTTGACCAAGGCACCTAACCCCCAACTGTTCTCTGGGCACCACAACGTGTGGCTGCCCACTGCTCTGAGTGTGTGTGCTCACTGCTTACATGTGTATGTGTGTGTATGTGCGTGCGTGCTCACTTTGGATGGGTTAGATGCAGAGGCAATAATTTTGGGATTAACACAGCATATCAAAAAAAAAGAAATAAAGGTCCACTCCCCCTAAACGGTGTTTACTACCTTGTTGCACGTTTCTTAATCTTAATAAAACTCACTAATCAACCAGCCGTGATGTTACTGTTAAATAAACTCTTTAGTTATTCTGATTACATTAAGATATAACATTATTATTATTATACCTGTTATTATTCTCTTTTTCTCTCTCTCTCTCTCTCTCTCTCTCACACACACACACACACACACACACACACACACAGCGGAGTGTAAGGTGGTGATCACGTGTAATCAGGGTGTAAGAGGTGGACGTGTGATTAATCTGAAGGCGACAGTGGACACGGCGGTGAAGTCGTGTCCCTCAGTGAAGAGCGTCCTGGTGGCTCAGAGAACCAACCACAGCGTGCCGATGGGGGAACTGGACACGCCCCTGGAGGAGGTGAGGGCGGAGCTTATTAATCTCATCAAGCAGAGAGATGTCTGTCACTGCTTAAATAACAATTAAATTAGAGATATTGTGAGAAATAAAAGTTCAGATTGAAAGTTTTAATGATAAGCACAGTTTAAAATAGTAAAACTGACCACCAGGTAACCATTTCATCTCTAGTTGTCTGCATGTGGAAGCTTTTCTGTGCGCTTGTTCGTGAATTCTGAAACTGAATAAACCTGTGTGTGCGAGGTGAACTCTGTAACTCTGTAACTCTTGATTTAGTCACAGTCTGTTCCCACTCATTACACACATCAGGAGGTATATCACGTTCCGACGAAAGCACTACCTGCCCACCTCCCCGTGTATGATCTCACAGACAAGTGTCTCTGTGATTGACAGGGAGAAAGGCGCATGTCACACCTTCCTCCCAAAGAACTCCATCGACTATACTATGGCCTTGGATCGGCGTGGCATTATTCGAACTTGGGCTCTTCAGTTCATAGGGTCAACAGTTTCCGTTACTGATCGTTCAGTCTCGCTCAAGCAGAAAAACCGGCTGATTCCGGTCACTGATCAGCTGTGTTTCTCATTGTTACTATAAACATGAACTATTCCAGAATGTCCATTATTATTATTATTATTATTATTGTTATATAATACCATCACAGGGCCAATACACACAACCCTTCACACTCATACTTACACGTAGGAGCAATTTGGAACTGCCAGTTGGGCTAATATGCATGTCTTTGGACTGTGGGAGGAAACCTGAGTACCCGGAGGAAACCCATGCAAGCAAGGGGACAACATGCAAACTCGACATAGAAACACCGTTCTACCCACCATGATGATGATGATGATGATGATGATTATTACTATTATTATTATTATCATAACATGTGTGTACATGACTTTGATTAACCCGGTGTCCCAGGCGATGGCGCGGGAATCTTGTGTGTGTCCTCCAGAGCCCATGGACAGTGAGGACATGTTATTTCTGCTCTACACTTCGGGCAGCACCGGGAAACCGAAAGGCATTGTACACACTCAGGCTGGATACCTGCTTTACACAGCTCTCACTCACCAGGTGATGAATCACACACACACACACACACACACACACACACACACACACACACACACACACACACACACACTCACTCACTCACTCAC
>JBCNYH010000009.1:19509712-19522011 GCA_039654325.1 Tandanus tandanus
ACACACACACACACACACACACACACACACACACACACACACACACACACACACACACACACACACACACGCACAGTAATGCAAGCCTAAGTTTAGTTAAGTATAACTGAGAGGGTCAATCACCATGTACTCTCCTTCGTAGATGTTATTTGTTTATTTTACTTATTTTGCTAATTTTATGCTAAAAACTCAGTTCAACTCAACTATTACTTTCAGTCATGCTACCCACATAAACATTAACAGGACTGAGTCGTGATGTTTTAATAGCAAAAGATGAATAATTTGTTCATGGGTGGCAAGGTGGTGTAGTGATTAGCATGTTCGCCTCGCAGCAAGAAGACCTTGGTTTGATTCCCGGGCTTGGGGCGTTTCTGTGTGGTGTTTGCACATTCTCCCTGTGCTTGCGTGGGTTTCCTCCGGGTACTCTGGTCTCCTCCCACAGTCCAAAAACATGCACACTAGGCTAATCGGCTGTTCCAAATCGCCCATAGGTGTGAGAGTGAGTGTAAACGGTTGTATGTGTGTTGGCCCTGCGATGGCCTGGTAAGCTGTTCATGGTGTGCCCTGCCTTCGCCAAGAGTCCACTGAGATGGGAGCCAGCCTCCCTGCGACCTTATTAGGATTAATAGGCTTAGAAAATGAATGATTGAATGGATAATTTGATCATGTAACCAACCATTATAGTAAAAGAAACACTTTCTTTATTGGAAAAACAAAAGAATTATCTGACATGCTGTTAAACAGGCTTTTTAAATGACATGTGCGTTTTGGTAACAGGACTGAGAAAAAAATCTCTCAAAAAGTTGGCTGAGATGGACCAATATACATTCTGAGTAGTTTAATTTGTGTGTAATTCTATTCAATATTAGAAAACTATTAAAAAAAGAGTTTGAACAAACAAATGGCATCCATTCTGTCTTGTTAGTTTAATTATCCGTCTAACGAGTTCATGTTCCATGTTTCCACTGATGTTTTGTTCAAGAAATGTGTCTGCCCACCTGAGTTAGATTGTGTGTTTTTTATTCTGTGTGAGTCTGAGGTGGTGTTTGAGCCTCTGCTTTTGGGTTTTCGAGTTTTGTTATTAATAATAAAACTTTTTTTTTTTATTGCTGCCTGTCATCATAGAAGTCAGTAATACATTACAGTGAATCAACTCAGCAGCATGGCAGCCTGTTTTGGTTTCCAGTGGTGGGCATGCGCAGTGGGCATACACCGGACAGGACATGGGACAACCATCCAAGTCTTGTTCAGTGCCTATGGTGCTCCACTCAGGAGTTTAGCTATGAGGGAGAATTTTCCATGGCGGCACAGTGGCGTAGTGCAAGTCACAGCAAGAAGGTCTTGGGTTTGAGCTCCATGACCGGTGATGGCGTTTCTGTCTGGAGTTTGTAAGTTGTCCCGGTTTGCGTGGGTTTCCTTCTGGTGCTCTGGTTTCCATCCCATAGTCGAAAGACATGCACATTAAGCTAACTGGATATTCTCGATATAGGTGCATATCGATGTGACTGTGAGTATAAATGATTATGTGTCTGTGTTGACCCTGAGATGGTCTGGAGGGTGTACCCTGCCTTTGCCCAGAGTCAGCTGGGATGGACTCCAGCTTCCCCAAGACCCTAATAAAGAATAAAGAGGCTAATTTTTCATGAATAATGTGAAAGCTATTTTACAAAATCCTTACCCAACCTGTTTTTTTTTTGTTACTTTTTCACACACTTGAGATGTATGCACATGATAGATGGTATATGTATATGACACGATGGAGATGAAATACCTTCCCCCCCCTCCTTTCTCTAATAACAGAGTAATTCGGCCCAGAAGCTTGTTGAGTCCCTCGGAGAACATATTTAGCCATTTACTCATGCTGAAAGGAGACAAACCACACTCTGTTTCAGCATTTCACACACAAGATTTACGTAAACACATACACACACACAAACAAGTCACTTCCCCCCACACCCAAACCACATAAAAGAAAGGTGCTCTTAAAGCCGTGTTCTGGGAAGCCCAGATAATTTACTCGACCATCTGAGTCTAAAAATCCTGATGGGCAAGGTTTCAGAGATTACATCAGCAGACTGCATGTGTGTTATGTGTTTTGCTGTGGCCAGTTTAAGGACAGTCTGGGTGTGGCGTTACACTGTGTAGACGTGTATTACATTTCAGATGATCTTTGATACCCCTTTCCACCAAAGCAGTTTAAGGGGCAGTTCTGAGCAGGTGCCTAATCTTAAACCAGTTTGGGTTTCAGTAGCCAAAATTGCTCCTGGGCTGCTGTGAGAGCGGCACCAGCGCTTTTCTGATCTACAACCAAACACTATTCACGCAAGATTCTTGTGAACAATTACAACTCTGTGAACATCATTACAAACCAGAGCTAGTGTAGTGTCTAATCTGCCTACTGCAAAGAAGCAGGAGAAAAAGAAAGTGTGCCATTGTTGTTGTTATGCTTGGCACTAGCATGGCTGGCTAGCGGTGCTGGCGTGACTAGGAAAGCAAAGACATATACAGACATGTTCAGTGATGTAATCATGTGGCTTTATGGTAGCCAGGAAAAAGCACTGGCTGTGACCCGGCACTAGCACGAGCCCAGAAAGTGCAGAGATGGCATTTCTCTGCACCACTATGGCAGAAAAACCCAAAAAACTAACAAAAACAAAACATGCATAACTACAGATATATGTGACCCTCGATTGCAAAACCAGCTGGATGTCAAAAGGTGCAATTTTAAGATGGGGAAACACAAAATCCTGCTTCCTGCTTTGTGTCCTCTGACTACTTTTATATTATACGAAATATATATACGAAACATTTCACATGATTAAATATTATATATATCTTTAGGCGCTGCCTAAAAGCGGAGCTCCCTTCTCTTACTTGAGGAGTTTTTAGTGGGGACTCCCAAACCCCATCCACGTATCCTACATATATCAAGATGAATTCATTTTAATAACTTGCGTATAGAAGGGAATAAAAATGAGGGAACCAAACACGCAACCTTAGTCTCCACATGTAAAATACACCATCGAGAAACCGCATCTTTAGAGAACATTTCAATAACACAGGAATATCTTTACAGTGGAACTTCGGTTTTCGAACGACTCCCTTTTTGAACCAATCGGTTCATGAACAAAATTCCGGAGCCATACTTACACTCGGTTGCAGCACAAATGCTCAGTTGTTGAACAATCTAGCAACAGCCTGCAACGTGTGTGTCAGTCTCGTCACACAGCGATTCCTCACAGAAAGATATTTCTTGTGTTAGGTATTATTTCTTTTATAAAAGTGTAAAGGCAAAAAGAATCATAGTGAAAACAAATGAAAGAGGTGAAGGACGAAATCATACGAAAGTATGAAAATGGCGTTGGTGTCTGGTGAATGAAACTTTCTTTCTCATTTAAAACTGTATTCTTTATTCAGTTAGAATGTCATATTATAACACGATTGTGGAGTGAGGAGGAGGTCAGGAACGGATTAATCCATTATACAGTGTTTCTTATGGGAAAATATGTTTCGGTTTTAGAACAACATTTAAGAACGAATTAAGGTACCGAGGTTCCTTATAGAGAGGATATAATAGAGAACAAGAGGCGTATAATAGTCAGGTCATGTGATGTGACGTCATCGCTAATGACTTGACATTACATGACCTGACTATTATACGCCTCTTGTTCTCTTGTTCTCCCAGAAAAGTGTTCTTACGTTTTTTCTTTTTCGAGATATAAACCCTGCTGAGTAGAGATGCTTTAATCATTAAAAATGTTAAACATTTAAAGCATTAAAACATTTTATTCTGTTTGTATATTTGTATTTAGCGCCTTGTTTCAAACTTGTATGAGGTATACTTACGTTAGACTTGACGCTTCATCTGACATCACACACGCATGCAACACGCTCCAGACCGCGCATTCGCCTTTCGTGCCCATTTTCTTGAGCAAAATGTATAAAATTGACCAAGACGATAATATAGTAAAGTATGATAATATAATTTTCAATGACACAGGGTTCCCATGTGTACACGTACGCCGGAGGGAGGGACGGATGGACGTACTCTATAGGTTTTTCTTGATGTTCCAAAATCGACTCGATGGTTAGACGCATTTTCCTTATCAATGATGCTCCGCTCTTATTTGATTTTTGTAATCTTAAATCAGAAAAAAAAGTGATTAAAAGGAGCCATTTTATTCTACTCCACACGATCGTTTCCTCTCTTTTTATAGGCTTCCTCATCCAATATCTTTTTTCTTTTCTTTTTCTTACCACTTTCCTGTTACACCCTCTCATATACATCTGTTTTTTTCCTGTCTTTTTTTTTTTTCCACATAGTGTATTCTCAATGTTCTGTCCCCTGCAACTGACCCCTTTACTGCTGTTTTGTTGATTTTGAACATGGATCTTTCACAGACCCATGAGAGAAAGGCACAGACAGACATAAACAGAGCTGGAGACAGAGAGAGAGAGAGAGAGAGAGAGAGAGAGAGAGAGAGAGAGAGACATGGCACGGGATGGATATGAAAATGTGAACAGAAAGAGGCAAATACAGTACACAGACAGTGATTTGAGGAATTCCACTGCTTGCACACCAAGGCAAAAAAAGGAGGCTGAAAAGGAAATGAAAACTTCTGAAATATTCAGCAGCAACAACTGAGAGGAACATACGTGAAGCAACAATCAAAACAGAAGCTGGGGACTGCGATCCAGGACCATTTCAGAGTTGGCTTAACTACCAATGACAGTCTGTGTAATCAGAGATTAAGCCATGACAGTAATGGCCTGTCAGTTATAGTAGCTGCAAGACAAAAACGCCAATCAAAGTCAGCTTTAAGACAGAATGGATGATGGATACGAATCAAAGTGACAACAACAGTGTGCAGTTGGGTTTGGAATGTTTGGGGAGACAAAAGAGAAGGATCTCTCTCTCTCTCTCTCTCTCTCTCTCTCAGTCTCACAAATGTACCACCTCACAACTTTATTCCCACAACTTATGACACCAGTGCAAGCTCGGTCAGCCCTCATTGCTTGGCATTGATTCAGAGCAAACATGTTGAGGAGAGACAGGAAGAGTGGTATTTAGATGGAGAGAACTCTGGATATTTGATGCTAGGTGTGACCACACCACAAGATTCTGTCAGCTGGTTCTGATTTGTTGTTCTTCTAAGGATGGGTGAAAACAGCTCAGCTTCCTCTACGCTTAGTTCTACCCTCAGCTGTCCATGCATTGTATGTTTCTGTCCCATTTGTAAATGGGTGCATATTCTACACCATCATCTTTATTGTTCTCATTAAAACAACTTGAGAAAAGCAGCTGGGCTTTCCTACTCAATAGCACATGGTTACTGTGTTTATACTGAAATCATGAATAAAGTTATCTTCGAATGAATAAACAAAAAGCCCCCCTCCCAAAATGTCAACAAAATTTATGAGCAAGTCCAGATCCACGGTGGCCAAAGACAAACTTCTCGCCGTATTAAGTTTCTCAAAATACCCGGAACGATTCCAGCAGTGTTGCTTCCTGACTCTGGAACACAGCCCAAAGCTTTTTGCCAGGCCACTGCCATCGTGGTTCAACATAGTCTATCCCAAATTTATGTGAGGTTTCCATCATGCTATAAGTCTGGAAGCTCTTTGTACGGTCAGCTCCCACTACAGACAGAAATACAGGGAAATACCAGACCCTAATACAATCATTAGTGGGAAAAAACTCACATTAGTTTAAAATATACCTCCCATTTTGTTCGTATTGTACAATGCATCTATACAAACAATGGATGCTTGCCCTTTACTATGAGATGAATGAAAAGCAATGGACAATCCTTCATACACCGTGTGAACTTCATTCATTTATTCATTTTCTAAGCCGCTTAATCCTAATAAGGGTCGCGGGTAGGCTGGGCGGGGTACACCCAGAACATCTCACCAGACCATTGCAGTTCAACACACATACAACCATTCACACACCTACGGGTGATTTGGAACAGCCAATTAGCCTACTGTGCATGTTTTTGGACTGCTGGAGGAAACCTGAGTACCCGGAGGAAACCCATACAAGCACGGGGAGGACATGCAAACTCCACACAGAAACACCCCGAGCCCGGGAATCGAACCTGGGACCTTCATGCTGTGAGGCGTACGTGCCAACCACCACGCCGCCACCGTGTGATCTTATAGAAGTAAAATAATAATTCCTGACAAGCAGAGAGTTTTCAATTTGAAAGGAAATAAACTTGCTTGTTTTCCTGATCTTTTCAAGCCAGTCGCCCTCTGTGTGTAGCTCATAGCACAAATATATGGGTACTGTGCAACTCGTGCCACTGATACAGCAACTGAAAGTGCATAATGTTAAATACATATACATACATACATAGTTAATGTTAAATACACTGATCAGCCATAACATTAACACCACATGACTGGTCTGTGGCTAGACAGCCTCATACGCAGCAAGTTGGCCTGATTCTTCCTATGATAACCAGCACTGAGTTTCAGCAGTTTGTGTTACAGTAGCTCTTCTGTGGAATCAGACCAGAAGTACTAGCATTCGACTTAATACAGATATTATACAGAGTGGATATTGCTTAAATGGAAGTAGCAGGCAAACACCCCTGGTCTGTAACACTCACTGATTATAAAATTGTAGAAATTTTACAAAAAGCCGTCCACGAAAATATTAAGAAAGCCACACAATAAGGCCTTCATGTTTTTTTAAGGTTAAAAAAACTAAACAAAAACACTTTATTCAAATTATAGACACCAGTGGACACGGTGACGCAGTGGTTAGCACGACCACCTCACAGCAGGAAGGCCCAGGTCTCGGGGGTTTCTGTGTGGAGTTTGCATGTTCTCATCTGTCTGAGATGGGCGCCACCCTCCCCGTGACCCTAATTAGGATTAAGCAGCTTAGAAAATGAATGAATGAATGAAAATACCTGTCAGCAAACTGTTACAAGTGCTAAACTAAATATTCCCACTCACTTATTTGCTCATCCGCTTAATCCTACTATTTAGTACAGTTGTCAGTGCTACTATTTAGCAGAGTCAGTGCTATCTGAGATAGAAGCCTATCGCAGCCAACACTGGGCGAATGCCGGGTACACCCTGTACGGCTCACCAGACCAACCCACAACTATTCACGAACACATCCACACCTAGGTGCAATTTGAAACAGCCAATTAGGCTAATGTGTATGTCTATTGGACTGTAGAAGGAAACCGGGGTACCGGCAGGAAAGCCATGCAAGCACAGAAATGCCCAAGCCCGGGACTCGAACCCAGGACCTTCTCACCACTCCACCACTGTGCCACCTCTAAACTAAATGTATTTCTGCCACAAACCCAACTGTAGATATAATAGGGAATAACTAGCCAGTGGATGGGAATCAGCAAATGAAAACTGGAAGAAAATGGGTGGTAAAATGTCTATTGTCAATTTGTATGCAGGGTGGATAACCGCAATCCTCATACATTTTCATCTTCTCCTTGACACCAAGCTTGAGCTGAATCTGAATTAAATAGCATTCAAATAGACTCAGAGACTATTTTGTTGAGGACGCAACTGAATACAAAATCTTTTCTGGCACACAGTCCCTCAGAAGCTGCTCTTTGCATCCCATTCTTGTCCAGTCCCCTCCGCAAGCTGACAGTCGAGGCATTGTCCTCTATTTCTCCTGTAGTGTCAGAACGCCCGTGTATTCGTCTCCTGCATGACATAATATCTCATAATGCCTCTCAATGTGCCTCTTGTTCTGGCCTCCTCTGTCATCCTTGCATGCTTGAACTCACACTTGAGCTAAATGAGGGGTAAAGGATTCTGATAACTGTGTGTTGGTGTGGGGAAGGGGCTTGTTTTGTTGTTCTGCCTACTCTTGTCACACCAAAACATGACTCACGAAGCCAGTGCCGAACTCACTTGGAATTCTCTTGACTTAAATTAACAATGTAGTGTGGACGGTTGGATTCTGTAAAGTGCACAGTGGTAAGATCTCTGCCACTGGTTCCATGTCAACACTGGATACTTTAGGAGAGTTTAAACTTCCAAACAAATTGATACTAGAGTCATAAACTTCTCTCCTGCTCTTCACTATTCACTGCAACGAGCTTAACGATATAATGGGTGATTTGTTTTTGTTGAAAAACTTCAAAATTATACAATTTAAACCTAACATAAGTGAACAGACTAATGACAAGCGTGACATGTTTCAAGGTCACAACAGTCAACTTACTGAATTTCATATATTGTGCTTGCCAAGGCTTCTTCCTGCGGTAATTTGAAAGGAAATGACCTAGAATCTCCAAATTTGGTGGACGGATTCCCCCTCAGGAATGTCTCAGTTGGGATTTATATGAGTGTTGTTGACTTTGTTCCAAGGTCACAACAGGCAATTTAGTGTATTGTTCTATACTGGGCTTGTCAAGGCTTGTAAATGTGATTACTTTAAAAGGAAATGACATGGGATCACCAAAGGTATTGCATGGGTTGCCTTTAGGAAGGTCTTATGAGAAATCGTATATGGGTCACCATCACAGAAGTCAACTTAGTGAATTTTTTTTACCAGCTCTATAAATAGGTTTTGTCCGTCCATACGACTTGTTAGTGCAGTAACTTTGGACGGAAATTGCATAACCAAATTTGGTGTCTGAGTCCCCCATAGGAATGAATAGGGAGGGACTGTATATGGGTCACCTTGACCCTGTTTCAAGGCCAGAAAGTCACTTTGCGCCTGGACCTATGTGGTCTATTTTAAATCTTGATAACTCTGTGAACCCACCGGTTTGTTAATTTGCAAGTGTTTTAAATAATTACCACCAAATACACTTTATAATAATAATAATAAGGTCTGGTTATTTGTTGATATCAATTTTAAAGCTGAGCTCCTGAGCGTGTGAGTGTAAATGGTTTTGTGTGTGGTCGACTAGAGGCAGACTGGCTGGCTATTCATGGTGTACCATGCCTTAGCCCAGGGCTGGCTCCAGCCTCCCCGCGACCCAAGTAGGATTAAGAGGTTTGGTGAATGAATGGAAAAATGTTCGCGTGTTTGTGCTTTGAGTGGCACGGTGGTGCAGTGCTTAGCATGTCAGCCTCACAACCAGACGGTCCCGGGTTCGAATCCTGGGCTCGGGGTGTTTCTGGGTGGAGTTTGCATGTTCTCCCCATGCTTGTGTGGGTTTCCTCCCGGTACTCCGGTTTCCTCCCACAGTCCAAAAACATGCACAGTAGGCTGATTGGTGGTTCCAAATCACCCCTAGGTGTGTGAGCGAGCGTGAATGGTTGTATGTGTGTTGGCTCTGTGATGGCCTGGCAAGCTGAGATGGGTGCCAGCCTCCCTGCGACCCTAATTAGGATTAAGATAGACTTAGAAAATGAAGGAATGCATTTTGTGCCTCTACTTATTTTTTGGGAAAACATAAGTGCAACACTTAAGAAACACAAGACCCCAAGACCTTATAGAAAGCTCTCGCCTTAAGGCACTGCCTGAATCAATATATTGCTGATGTTCCTTTAGTAAGTAAGCTAGGTGAGCATGAGAGGTGTGACCATCGCATGCTTTAAGTTAGGTTGTTTTAATGTTAAAGGTGCCCATTCACTAGTGACTAGACTATGTGTGTTACCTTCCATTATTAGTTAATTTTGGCTGAATATAAAGGTTTCCTGGTGAAATCACCTCGGCTTATGGGCCGTACTATCTACTGACCTGTTTTTCATCATGTTTTGTTTCCTGATCTCTTTACAATAACAATAACAATAATAAGACTGTGTGACCAGAGAAACGATCTTACGCATGCATAATAACTTGGCGGCGCAACACCTATTCCTAGAAAGTGGAAAAACAAGTGTAAAGAAGCAGAAGAAGGCATATGATTTCAGGAGAAATAAAACTGATGGCAGTATTTACTATCATAGCACCCGGTGCAAGTGTCTTTGACACTTGTGTACAGGAGTAAGCAAATGGTTTCAGAAAGACATTGTGGCGGATTTTATTTTATTTCCTAGAGATAACACTGTATTTCAAGTTTAATTTGATATATTAATATGCGTGGTAAGTGAACGGGCCTCTATAACATGCAAAGTGTCAGTTAACATCCCAGTTGTTCTTAGCTGATCATATAATAGGATGTGGTGCCGCTCATAAAATATGTGAAACAGGAGCTGATACCCATCCAGTCTTTCAAACCTGTATCAACTAGTATTTGCCGAAACTCGTTGTCAGATTAGTGGATCCTAATTTGTTGCAAGTTACATAAGGCGTGTTGGTGAAAAGGTTAATGCTCTTGAAAACTCATTCATCCATTCATTTTCTAAGCTTCTTAATTCTTATTAGGGTCACTGGGAGGCTGGTGCCCATCTCAGCGGACTCTAGGTGAAGGTGGGGTACACCCTGAACAGCTCACCAGGCCATTGTAGGGCCAACACACATACAACCATTCGCACACCTACTCACACCTAGGGGTGATTTGGAACAGCCAATTAGCCTACTGTGCATGTTTTTGGACTGTCGGAGGAAACCAGAGTATGTGGAGGAAACCCACGCAAGCACGGGGAGAACATGCAAACTCCACACAAAAACGGCCCGAGCTTAGGAATCAAACCCAGGACCTTCTTGCTGTGAGGCGGACGTACTAACCACTGCGCCACCGTCCCGCCGCTGTTGAAAACTCTACTTTATTAATTAAGCAAATGGTTCAGTCTAACATGTCTAACAACAGAGCTGAGCAGTTAGAGCTCACAGCTTGTGTCTTATACTCTACCAAGTGAGCCAGCCAGGCTTTATTTTCTGTAGTAAACACAGTCAATGCATATATACCTGGCCATTGTGCAAACTAAGGACACGAACACGGGGTGTGGATTCTCTGAGTCCATTTCAGTCAACACCATGGGTTGCTAGCTCCTCCTCTTTATTTTTGTTCATGTTCTTTATTACCTGCTGTACACTGTTGACATGGTGAACCACAACAACCACACCCACAGACGCTGCTCAACCAGGTGTATAAGAACCCTGCAGCCAAAGAAATGGACTGGCACCGATTTGCCTTCCACCAGTCCAACACTGTGTGGCACTGCCAAAAGAAAGCAGGCTGTCAGTGGAATATGACATTAGTGAGTGCTGCCAAGCGGAAGCAACATCACTCTTGTGCCAAGTGAAAGCACCTCAGAGCAAATTCCGTTGGGAATCCCAATGCCAAGAGAATCATTAGTAAGTGTGGGATGTGTTCCCTACTGAACAGGACCTCACATGATTCACATATGCTGAGAGTTTGGTTAGCCAAACGGCATAGCACTCGCACGCAGGGATGAAAGCTTACCACATAAAAGAGTGTGATAGAGGCACACAACATTGTACTTTGCTGTGGGTTTACTTCGCAGGAGGGATGGGGGGGTATTGAGAAGGGTGGTCTCTGAGAGCTCAAAGTCCAGAAGGATATCAAAACGCATAAGAATTATTTGACATATTTTCACAAAAACTTTTTATTTGAGCTCTGTCTGGTGTATATTTTGTTAAATCACACACCTTTTGAAAATGTACACCTGCCATGGGTGCTGAGATATTACTTACTCACTCACTCACTCATTTGACAAACCGCTTAATCCTATTAGGGTCACGGGGAGGCTGGAGCCTATTGCAGCCAACTCTGGTAGAAGGCGGGGTACACCTTGGACAGCTCGCCAATCTATCGCAAGGCCAACACACACACAACCATTCAAACTCACATCCACACATAGGGGGAATTTGGGACAGCCAATTAGCTTAATGTGCTTAATGTCTTTGGACTGTGGGAGGAAACCGGAGTGCCTGGAGGAAACCCATGCAATCAAGGGGAGAACATGTAAACTCCGCACAGAATCTCCTGAATCTGGGACTTGAACCCAGGACCTTCTTGCTGTGAGGCTGGCGTGCTACCACTGCACCACCATGCCGCTGGTACTAAAATTTCAGTTCTAAAATTGCATTTTAAGAAAAATATACAATTAACTTCTGGACACACGTTGTGGGCACTTGTCTCTCTTATGGGGACATAACACAAAACCCCATAATGTAAATCATTACATTTTAAGGTGAAGATATGTTTTAGGGTTAAGGTTAGGGTAGGGTTAAGGCAAGTAATGGTTATGGTCCTGGTTAGGGTAAATCCCCAGATGATGAACATAAGTGTATATATTGTCCCCTGAAGTTACGGAAACCAGACCCTGTGTGAGTGTGTGTGTGTGTGTGTGTGTGTGTGTGTGTGAGAGAGAGAGAGAGAGGGGGGGGGGGGGGGGCTCCCAGGTGAGCTGGTCACTGTTTTTCTTGTATGTGACCCCTTGTAAGC
>JBCNYH010000009.1:19536312-19579981 GCA_039654325.1 Tandanus tandanus
CCCCCCCCCCCCCCCCCCCCCCCCCCCCCCCCCCCCCCCCCCCCCCCCCCCCCCCCCCCCCCCCCCCCCCCCCCAAGCACCCTGTGAAAAATTAATAATGCTGGCTATTAAAGAGAAGAATAAACATACTGTCATACTTACGTATAGCCAATCTTGGCAAAATGAAGTGAAGGAATAATAATAATAATACTAATAAAAAAACCTGAGTCAAATTCTAAGTGAAGTCAAAGTCAGGTTATATTTCAAAAGGGACATTAAAAATGTTCTGACTAGCTTGCAATACAATATCTCTGAGACTCTACAGATTAGTTTTTACTGCTTGCAGTTTCTCTATCTTTTCCTTCGCTGATTTCTTCTTTTCATCCACACCCTGGGCATACAGATATTCCTGGGAAGTCAACTTTCTTGATTAGCTTTCTCCTCAAGCCAACTCCAGTTAAACTTATTCTTTATATCCTTATCAATTTTCTATGTCAACTTGTTCTTAAAAAAGTTCAAACCATGTTTACTGAGTGCAAAACAGCACCATTTAATGTCCATTTACTCAACTTCAGTTTACGTGGTTTGCTTTTCTTTTTGTTGACTCAGTCGTGATTGGCTGAATTAAACCAGTTAAAAAGAGACAACGTAGTCTGTAATTCTGGCTCCGATGTCGAAAACCCTGAAGTATGCAGAAAACCTGCAGAATGCCAGGTTTCCGAAACACATATACAAACACTGTGAGTAGTTTTCGCCGCATACATACCAGACTGCATGACGATGAAGATGAGATGGGCTCCAGCCTCCCCATGACCCTATTAATAAAGTGAAGCAGTTTGGAAAATTAAATGAAATGATTTATATAGCAGGCAGCAAGGTGGTAGCACTATTGCTGGACAGCAAGGAGGTTCTTGGTTCGAAGTACCCCATAGCTTGTATTCCTCGTGCTTGCATGGGTTTTATCTGGGTGCTACGGTTTTCTCCCACAGTCCAATGACATGCACATCAAGTCTACTCTAAACTGTCCACAATCAAAATTGTGAATCATTGTTCATCTCTGTATAAGCCCTGTGATAGATTGCCTGCCTGTTTAGGGTGTAGTACCCGAGGTTTGCTGGGATTGGCTCCAGCTTCCCCCATGGCTCTAACAAATAAGTGGTATAGATAATAGCTGGCTGGATTTATATTTGTATATTTAAATCCCTAACGAGCAAGTCACAGCCGTGACAGGCAAGGAACGACTCTCTGGGGCAATAACAAGAAAATCTTTTGAGAGGGAACAGACTCAAAAAAGAACTCACCCTCTTCGGGCTGACACTAGATAGTGTGATTAGAAGTCATTACTTTTCCATGAAATAATGGGTGAGACCTCGCGATAAGCTTTTTTGATTAGGGCAATATTTAAGGTATCCAAGTGGGTCCATCAATAATCCTTAGAGACCTTAGAGTGTCTGTGGGGCCATCTACATTAATTTCAAGGCTATCCATGTGGGACTGTGCTATGTGGTAGCGAATGATTCTAAGTGAAGAAAGCTCCAGGCTGGAGATGGGCAAGGCAGGACTGGATGGCAGAGGGCAGGCACTGACATTCCATCTGGCAATGGGATTATCATATATTATGTGGAGAGAGAGAGAGAGAGAGAGAGAGAGAGAGAGAGAGAGAGAGGCAGAGCGAGAGAGAGTGCATTACTATTGTATAATTAATAGGTATGTGTTTATTCGATAATATTTCAAAAGGGTGTACATTATGCTTAAACCACAATTTAGAACTCATGCAGAGTTAGCTATAGCAGCATAATTAGTGCTCAAAAAAGTGAGAACCAGAAGGCAACACAGGCATGAGGTCACCCTGGGAAATAAGGCTTCCTGCCATTTCATAGATGTTGCACTACATGTTGCCTTTTCACAAATGGGACACCCCTCTTCATGCCACCAAAGGAAGGTTTAAAAGGCATTTAATGGTAGAAGGTATCTCTTGATTTGGGTTCCAATATGTAAAACCTTTCCTGCCATGCATGCCAAAGTCTTGCAGTCAACAAAGCCCATTTAAGCTCTTTCTCAGAGCACGCAAACAGCTGATCAGTGACCCGCCAGCTGGCAACCACTTCCACTTAATGTGTGAGAGTCCTCACTGGAAACAGCGCTGGCCTGGGTAATGCCAGTTTCCTCAAAATGTTCCTTTTGCATGAATCATGAGTTCTGCCATAGTGTGCTATGTCTGAATTAAATAAGAAGCTGAACAGTATTCAAATGATTATTGTTTACTTGTTGAAATATAGTGCATGTGCAGGGAAACATATGGGTGTGAGATGACTTCAGTTTGGTAAGTGAGGAGCGTTGAGGTATGTATGCTTTCTTTTTCCATAGTCTACACCAGTGGTCTTAAATCTTTTAAAGCTCAAGATTACTTTGGAAGGGAAAATTTGAACGAAGGTCTACCACACTATGTTGTAAAAAGAAGCAAAAAGCCCACTAAGAATACGGACACTTTTAGTTTACTTTGAGTGAACATCTCAAAAATCAGTAGGCAACCAGTGGAGCAGAAACATGCATACCATAAAAAGATCTTAATACAACAGGCACAGTTAGCATCACATCAATTTATTTGAGCTGCAGTATTAAAATCTTTACCCGTTTATTCAGTGTGGTGGTATTGCCTGAACACTTTCAGTCATTATCTTGTGATTTGGATTGACGGTTGAGACTGCAAGCCTAAAGCAGTGTCCACGCAGGAAGCAACAAGTGCCACGTAAATCACTTCATCACTGAATGATACGTGAATCACCTCATGAGGCAGGAAAATCAATTCGCCTCTGAAGTGCAGTCAGTTATGGTTGCCTAGGTAACCTTCTCGCATGTGTCCCGATTGAAACTGTGAGTAGATGAAACTGTGAACATGTTGAATGAACATGAAAATGTTTTGGGGGGGGGCTCAATTGAACTCCATACCCGCCCAGTTTGTGTTACTTTGAGATCATTTTGCCTCTCAAAGTTCATTTCTCTGGCTTTCATTTACTTTGCATCATCTCTGCTTGGTCAGCTTGGCATGGCTCACTTATATTCGACACTGAACTTAACTAAAAATATGTATTGGCAGATTAGCTTGAGAAAAAAATTGCTCTTTCCATTCCATTCATGTTACAGCAGTTTGACACCTTTCTCTTTGGTTTGATTAAACTAATTATTGCTATAGTTGTCCTAAGCCATTGTAGCAAAAGTGCTTGCAGCAAGAGCAGTCCAAAGTTATCTCCACAGTTTCTAAGTGTACAGTGGTTATAAAAAGGAAAAACCCTTCTGCAACCTATTCAGAATATTTTTTTGCTTTTCAACCTAAAATTAAGAATTACACAGAAAATATTTTTCCACTTGTATTCACTCGATGCAACTCAAAGCGAAATGAAAAATATGATAGCAACTCTTCTTTTTCTTCTTCTTCCTCTTCTTCTTCTAGGTGCCATCTTTCATGGAGTGGTTCCCATTTCTTGCAGGTCTCCCTCCCTCCCCCTTCTAACCCTGCTTTGTTCTCTCAAGAGAGTTACTTCTTCTCTCTGCCACTTTCATGATGGTATTGTATTGTTTGATTTGGCCCATATACTTTAACTTCCTAGGACAGACAGTGTTCATTAAATTTCTTATGAACTTGAGCTTTCTGTAGCACTTCTTCATTTGTCATTTTCTGTAGCCAGGATATCTTGCCAATTCTTCTGTAAATCCAGATTTTAAAAAGTTTGTGTTGTTTTACTGTTTTCTTTTTCAGGGACCATGTTTCAGCATCATACAGGAGGGCTGACTATACAAAAACACTTTAATAAATGGAGTTTTAAATTTAAGTTTAACTCTCTTATTTTGTTAAAGGCTATCTTTGCTATTCCTGTATGCCTCGTGACCTCTGAATCACAGTTCCTATCTCCAGTATATCCAGTTATTAATAGGAGATGGGTACTGCGATGATGGCAACAGCTCAGAAAAAAATAAGAGCACAAAAACAGAATCAATGTGCTGGTTTAAGGATGACCCCCTTCTAAAAAGTATGCATAAACTCAATCAGGTGTAACTAGTCATCTTCTCCATTGCACACCAGCCTAACCGAGTCCACCTGTGATTAATTGTAGTCTTTCTGATTAGTTTAATGTAAAAACAGCTATTTGTAGAGCATCCCAGTGCTTGGAAGTGTAACTGAGAGCAAATAATCAACTATGGTTGGCAAGGGACTGTCAAAAGATCTCAGAGATAAAGCTGTGGACAGACACAAATCAGATGATGGATAAAGTCCACAGTGAAGTCCATGATCAAGAAGTGGAAAGTGAATGGTACTACTAGGATTGTTTTCAGATCAGGCCATCCCTCCAAATTGAATTGAAAAGTGAGGGAAACTGGACAGAGAGGCTACCAAGAGGTCTATGGCAACTTTGAAGCGGTTAATGGCAAATAATGATCATTGGGCGCATGTGACAAATGCTCCACAAATGTGGCTAGCATGAAAGGTTTGCAAGAAAAAAGACAAGTCTCAGCTGAGCTTTGTCAAGTGTACCCTGAAGATTCTGAGGCAAAATGTAGAAAGGTGTTATGGTCAGATTAGACTAAATTTAAACTATCTGGTCTCAATGCCAAATGGTATATCTGGCAGAAAGTTAATACGGCGTACCATACAAAGAACACCATACCTAGAGTAAAGCATGATGGTGGTAGCATTGTATTGTGGGCTTGTTTCTCTGCACACTGCAGGTACTGGGACACTTCTCAGGATAGAATGAAAAATAGATGGGGCTAAAATATACCATCAAATTATTGAAGAAAACCTGCTTCCTCCTGCTAGAAAATTGTGAATGGGAAGAAATTTCATGTTGGGAAGTGTGTAAACAAGACCAGTAAGTGTAGGTCTAGTTACTCACTGTTAAAGAAAGAAAAGAAAGCCAAATACAAAGGATCCAACTTAAGATGTTCATTGCTGCCGTCATCCGCTCCTCATCATGTGTCTTACCTCCACAATGGTTGCCTAGTGCCTCCTGCCAGACTCCCAGGTCTCCCATGTTTCCATCCAAACTCTCACGTGTGCATCGCTGTTTTCCTTCCTTCTGAAACACTGCCTGCTCTGCCTTGCTCACATACAGCACTCCCTAAAAACAAAGACAGACCTTCACATTATTCACATATTTATGAAACCAAACCCCAGCCAAAACAAGTCCAGCTCATACCGGATAAAGAATGTCCATAGAAGTATACAATAAAATAATTTATTAGATAATTCATCATAAAAAACACTTATTCACTCACTCATTTGCCAAACCACATAATCCTACTAGGGTCGTGGAGCGGCTGGAGCCCATCCCAGCTGACACTGGGTGAATGCACACCTTGAACAGCTCACCAGACCACTGCATGGCCAACAAACACACAACCATTCACACCCATTTACCTTTCAGCATGACAATGACCCGAATTTGACCGCACAGTAGCTGAAGGGAAAAAAGCGACTTTGTCTTTGTGTGGCCTAGTCAGAGCCCAGACTTAAACCCCATTGAAAATTTATGATATGACTTGAGGATTGCAGTCCACTAATCATCACCATTCAAGTGTTTTCAGCTGGAACAATATTATTATTGAATATTTTAAAGAGGGGTGATTCTTTCCTATATACTCATTGTATCTTTAGGCTGAGGGTGTCCTGGGACATAAAACAGCCAGCCACTCCATTGTCAACTAGCCTGAATGAAAGCAGGGGGTGAGGTGGGATGGGGTTTGGGGGACATCCAGACATTCCAGTTTGCCAAAACCCCCTATGTCTGAGAACCCTCCAAATGTGTACTATAAATAAAGAAAGGGTATTAACGAAAGGCTGGACTAAAAACATATACCCTATCATTAATTTTAAGGCTGTTCCATAACTGCGGGGCTTTGTAAGAGAAGGCTATGTCTATTGTTGTAGTCTTCATTATTCAAGGTACAATAGCCTGCACTATTTTTTTCTAAGCACACATGATGGATCTTAAAAGACTAGAGTTTTTTTAAGGCAAAAAACCATTCAGTGCTTCATAGGTCAATTATAGTATTTCATAATCAATACAGGGTGACACAGTAATGTAGAGGTTAGCACGTCCACCTCACTGCAATAATGTCGTGGGATCGAGTCCTGGGCTCAGCAATGCTGTTTCTGTGTGGAGTGTGCATGTTCTCCCTGTGCTTGTGTAGGTTTCCTCCTGGTACTCCGGTTTCCTCTCACAGTCCAAGACATACACATTTGGCTAATTGGCTGTTTCAAATCGTCCCTAGATGTGAGTGTATGTGTATACGTACTCGTACGAGCTGTTCAGGGTGTACCCCCCTTTGCCCAGAGTTGGATAAGATAGGCTACAGCGTGCCTGTGACCCTAGTAGAATTAGGTAGTTTGGCAAGAGGGAGTGGGAGTGAGCCGCACCTTCCCTTCCTCCACCTTCATGGCTGAAGTGAACTTGAGCAAGGCACCTAACCCCCAACTGCTCTCCGGGCGCCCCCAGTGTGTGTGGCAGCCCACTGCTCCGAGGGTGTTTGTGCTCACTTTGGATGGGTTAAATGAAGAGGCAATAATTTGCCTTGCGTTATTAATACATTATAGCAAAAAAAAAAGAAAAGTGGATGGATGAACACAGTGACATTGTCAGGAATACACAAGAGACTGTCTCTGCGTAGGACACTGGGAAAAAGTAAACAGTGGGGTGGAGCTTAACGATGCTGGGGGAAAAGGTCCATTGAATCTTCAGACAAAGTCTCGCTGAGAGCCTCCATGTTGAAATATTGCCCTCGCCTCTCCCAAAGCAAAGCACTCGGAGTTGCCAGGCTGAAAACAAAACTTTGCCTGCCCCACAGCAGAGCGCTTGAATCTGCTGTGGTGAAATACTAAACCTTGCCTCTCCACAGCAGAATGCTTGGATCCACCCAGTTGAAATACTAAACCTCGCCTCTCCACAGCAGAATGCTTGGATCCACCCAGTTGAAATACAAAACCTCTCCCCCCCACAGAAGAGTTGCTTTGCCAAAATCACGCTACATACCTGACCGAAAGCACTGCACATTGCTGCCTAGTGGCAGGGTGCAAAATTGCTTTTAAATGGGTTAAAACTAATTGGAAAAGTGTACGCGCCTTTGCTTTGGGAAGCTGAAATAATTATCATTCCTCCAGTGTGTGCTAAAACAAGTCTTTTTTTATTACTTTAAGTGGTTCAGCAAATGAATTAATGTTACTGGCAACCTATAAAATCGAGGTGATGTTATCATATGTTCTGGTTCTACTAAGGATTCTTGCAGCTGCATTCTGGATTAATTGGAGCTCGATTATCCACTAACTGGAACATCAAGACAATAATGCATTAAAACAATTTAACCTGGTGGTAACAAAAGCATGCTGAGGCATTATATTTCTTATCTTATTTCTGCATATTCCTAAGCATTGTTTCTAAGAAGAAATAAGGCAGTCCTAGTAATATTATCAACATGAGCCTCAAATGAAAGACTGGAGTCAATGATCACACCAAGTTCGTTTACTGTGGCCCGTGAGTCAGAATCAAGTACAAAGAATTTAGTAAGCATCCATTGTCTAATGTCCTTTACACATTATTAAGCTGATGGTTGGAAGCAGTATGTACAACAGATCCTTGGGATCCTTAAGATAGGTAAGACTTGCCACACAAAGAAGTGTGTGACTGAATCGGCAACCTTCAGACTGAACTCACTAAAAATGGAGGCCAGATCTGGACCAATAGACTGAACCATGCAACGCGTTTTGTTCTGCAGACTGATATGACAGACAGAAAGCTGGGAATCTTTCTGTAGGCTTGCAAATAGAGAGAGGCCAGTGATCAAAGAGAGAGAGAGCTGTGAGCAGGTGCCTGTCTGTGTGTATAGTGTGTGGTTTGGTGCATTACGAAGCCTCAGAGTCAAGAATAAAAAGACATCTGAAAAGAGCCCATTTAAGGGGGTGATCACACTGGAGGTGCAATAGAAAAGCAACTGATGCAAATAGAATTTTTTTGTAAAATTTCGTAGCGAATTTTGAAATTTGCGTAAAGATGTTTTTCCACTCGACAAGCAAGCGAATATTTCTCAGCTTAAATACGTATATCATGCGAAAGTCACAACAAAGTCGCGCAACAATTTTTGTGGCTGAGAATGAAAAGCAACAGCCGCAAATTGCCATTCATGTCAGTAGTTTTTCTATCGCACCTCTAGTGTGATCACCCCCTTAGTATAAAGTGAATAACCAGAATGAGCTATCCAGCAGTTGCTGTGTCTTTAGTTTCCTGAACCTATTACAGAGTTCAAGTACAGCGTTATTGAGAAATTGTGTGGCTTCCGAGTCGGTGGTCCTAACCCTTCAGTACAACCTACTGAGCTGCCTCTCAGTTCCAATCCCACCTTACACCAATAGCCCCACTGCATGAATGATGACAATGTGTAGATCACTCATTGCTAACCAGCAGTTCGGTGATTCAAATTCAAGGTATGAATAAATATGAGCTCAGAGCTCTGCTGGAGTCTTTCTCAAGCACCCTCACACACTGGGTTTTACACATTTGCAAAGCATGCATCATGTATAGGGTAGTATGTAAGGGGTTGAGAAAATGTTGCTTGTTGTTAACACAGGCAGAGAATGAGACTTTATGTTCCTTTCTGTAAGCTTAATAACTAGGAAAAAGTAATGGTGAAAGCAGATAGCCCAGTTGAGTTCCTTGGAATAATAGGCTAAAAAAATTTTTTTTTAAAGAGGTCTTGTTAGATCAAGTTTGATTATTTTGTCAAAAGCTCCTTCAGCATAAAAGAAAAATTACTTCTACAGTATATATAACCTAAGACTGAACATCTAGAATGAATTTATTATTGTGCATGATTTTTACAAGGGGCGGCACGGTGGCGTAATGGTTAGCACGTCCCCATCACAGTAAAAAGGTCTTGGGTTTTACTCCCTGGATCTGCGAGGGCGTTTCTGTGTGGAGTTTGCATGTTCGCCCCATGTTTGTGTGGGTTTCCTCGGGGTACTCCGGTTTCCTCCCACAGTCCAAAGACATGCACAAAGGCTGATTGACTGTTCCAAATTGCTCCTAGGTGTAAGTGTAAATGTTTGTGTGTGATTGTTTGCCCTACGATGGACTGGCGAGCTGTTCAGGTTGTACTTAGTCTTCTCTGAGTTGGCTGAGATAGGCTCCACCCTCCCCGTGACTTTAGTAGGAATAAGTGGTTTGGTAAATGGATGGATGGACAATTTTGACTAAGGGTATCATCCTTTAATAACTGTGCTTTCTCTGATTTGGCACTAGGGAGGATATTTTTACAAAGAAATGTATTATAGTTATTATAATGCTTAATAAATTCTTCTGTACAGATTCTAATACTCTCTCTCTCTCTCTCTCTGTATGTGTGTGTGTGTGTTTTGCTAAACAGTCGGTCCAACTCATTGTGTTAAATATTGGGCTATGCCTAAGTGCAACGTCTGGTAGTTTTTAGTGAATATTGGATTCCAGGCTGTAAGCTCTTCGTGCTTTCCAGCTTGCCAGTCACACCCTTTCTAATTCCAGCCATCAGAGTATTTGCAGCAATATCTATATGTAGTACAATATAATTATGGAACAGAGAAAATGAAGAATGTTTCTAGGAACACTTGCATGATGTTTTCAGGGGTACTGAACTTGACCAATGTACCAGTGCACACACACAAAGTTCATTCATCGTTCATTTTCTGAACCGCTTAATCCTAATTAGGCCCATCTCAGCCGACTCTGGGCGAGGGCAGAGTACACCCTGGACAGCTCGCCAGGCCATTGCAGGGCAGAAACACGCTGACGGCAATGCAGCCTTCTCTTTATGAAAGTCATGCAATGGTTCTTTTACATACCTCTCTCCACAGACAGACACACAAAGTTATTTTATTTATTTATTTATTTTATTTACTGTTTACTGTTTAATTTATTAATCCCGTAAGGGAAATTATTGCCTCTGCATTTAACCCATCTAAAGTGAGCACACACACACACACACACACACACACACACACACACACACACACACACACACAAACACACGCCCGGAGAGCAGTTGGGGGTTAGGTGTCTTGCTAAAGGGCACTTCAGCCATGAAGGTGGAGCAAGGGAAGGTGCAAGTCCCCCCCGCAATGCATTTTTCTTGATACTCAACGCTAGTAACCACAGTCATATTAAATGGCCAAATGTAAGTGGATGCCTGACCGTGACGCACGTGTGTTTGCCACAAATTGGGAGGCATATTCTTGTGCAAAATGTCTTTGTATGCTATAGCATATTGATTTCCTTTCACTGGAAATAAAAGGCACACACATGTGCCAGCATGACAACGCCCATAAACAGAAACCGAGGTCCATGAAGACATGGCCTCACTAATGCTCTTTTAATTGAATGAGCACATCCCCAACCATGTTTCAAAATCCAGTAGAAAGCCCTTTCAGAAGACAAGTCATTACGGCTACAAGCAGATGTATGTTGTGGTCAGTTGGCCACATTGGCACGGTGACGTAGTAGTTAGCACATCTACCTCACAGCATGAGGGTTCTGGGTTTGAGTCCCGGGTTTGGGCGTTTCTGTGTGGAGTTTGCATGTTCTCCCTGTGCTTGTGTGGGTTTCCTCTGGGTACTCTGGTTCCCTCCCACAGTCCAAAGACATGCACATGAGGATAATTGGCTGTTCCAAATTGCTCCTGGGTGTGAATGTGAATGGTTATTTGTGTGTTTGCCCTGTAATAGTCTGGCAAGCTGTTCAGGGTGTACCCAACCTTCTCTCAGAGTCGGCTGGGATAGGCTCCAGCCTCCCCGTGACCCTAATAGGATTAAGTGGTTTGGCAAATGAGTGAATGAATGAATAAATTCGTTCTCTGCATTGGCATCCAGCCTCCTTCTCTGCTTCACCCACACATACTGACAATATAATATCTTAAGTCATTGGAAACAGCATTGGAAATTCCCCTTACTTAGCTCAGGATTTAGTCAATACACCCCAATAAAAGTCAGTAATGTACTAGTTATGAATTTAATTTTATTTTTGAGTGAAAGTTTTTCAGATGTTTTGTAAGTTAAAAGCAGCACGGTGGTTAGCAAGTTCGCCTCACAGCAAGAAGGCCCTGGGTTCGATTCCCAGGCTCGGATGTTTCTGTGTGGAGTTTGCATGTTCTCCCCGTGTTTGCCCCGTGGGTTTCCTCTGGGTACTCCGGTTTCATCCCACACTCCAAAAAACATGCACTTTAGGCTGATTGGCTGTTCCTAATCGCCCCTAGTTGTGAGTGTGAATGGTTGAATGTGTGTTGGCCTCGCAATGGTCTGGTGAGCTGTTCAGGGTGTACCCCGCCCTCGCCCAGAGTTGGCTGACATGGGCGCCAGCCTCACGGGTTATAGTGGTTCATTTCATTTACATGCATTATATGATACTAGTAAAATGATAACAAACAAGTGGTCTGTTTAGCCAGAATGGAGCAACCCTAGCTGCATCGTCTCTTGAATACTCTATGGCATTGTGAATAACAGCAACAGAAATGAGAAGCCATTGCATCCATGCATTTCAATCCAGTGATGTGCCAGTACAGTACAGCCTTTCCCAAAGTATACATTTTGTCCATGACCCACATGAGGTACACAGTGGTCAAAAACTGGAGCTTTGTATCCACTTGCCTACCCAAACAGAGATTATGATTTTTTTCTCAAAGTGATCCAATAAAAAGCATGTTCTATGGTACCATTCATTCATTCATTCATTCATTTTCTGAACCGCTTAATCCTAATTAGCATCGCGGGGAGGCTGGCGCCCATCTCAACCTACTCTGGGTGAGGACAGAGTACACCCTGGACAGCTTGCCATGCCATCACAGGGCAGAAACACACTGACACCAATGCAGCCTACTCTTTACGAAAGTCAGCAATGTTTCTTTTAGATGCCTCTCACCACAGACAGAGACATGGCTGGTCTTTGATAACCCAGTTAGCTGCACTGAGGGATTATGGTACCAACCATATTAAATTATGTGAAATGTTGAAAAACAAAACAACTCACTCACACTTTCTGGTTAGTATACCATTTCATGACTTGTACTGATGGTTTGCAGTCAGTACATTTACATTCACAGTTAAGTTGAGACACGGTTATAGCTTGACTAGGCCATTTAACTGGACTATCGTTCTTGTCCCAATATACAAGCATAGGTAAGGAATCGATTTATTGGCTGAAGTATGTAAGACTCTGCTGCAATCGTTTGCGATATGCCCCTTTCAGTTTGTTAGTACTGGACTTTTTCCGATTTACCCATTACATCACAGACCAAAAAAAATAACCGACGGCAAAATGGAACCATGTTAAGCTGTGAATTGGACTGATTTATAGCTTGGTGCATTTTGTTTGTGTTGTATGCTTTACTTTTTTTATGCACATGACTTTTTGTTAATGAAATGCATGGAGATGATCCCTGTATGCAGCATATTGTGCTGTCTCTCTTTCTCTCTACTAAACAGGGTGTTCCGTACATGTATTGACTGTATCTCTTTACTGAAGCAACTATTTAGAGAATGTGAATCCACACAGTCCCCACATTACATCTTTATCACATAATTGTCATGGATAAACACAATAAACTTGTTTCTAGGGTGTTTTTATTCACATTTCATTTTATTCGCAACAGATTAATTTTGATCGATTTTAATTTTAAAAGTAAAATTAAATAGCTCTTAAATAACTCACAGAGTTGGGGATACAGTACATAACTTTTAATGCAATGACGTGTCACTTTAAAAAAATCTTGCAGTACAAAAATGAAACCCTGCCATGTTTCAGAGCCTGGGTAAGAAACCGGATTCACTTGTTTTGCTTTTCTTGGTGTTGAAGTCGGATTGTTTCAAGAGCTTCCACCAAACACGGATTTGCTCGCGCATCCTTTAAACCCAGCATCGTTCATCTGTTCCACCACTTTTTAAAACAGATTCCATATTTTCCTAGCGTGCATATATTTTTAAATATTCAAGTCTTTCAGCTGGCAGGGCATGAAATCTCTGTTTTCGTCAATCCAAAAACGAACAGCTCTTGACATAACTCCTTGCTCTGTTTACTGTTTATGTTCCCTTTTCTGTTATTTCTGGCTCAAAGCCCACAGCCAGAACTAAGGAGCACATGCAGAGGGATGAATCCAGTTTAAGCCCATTTGTAAAGGGTTGCATAAAGTAAAAAGCTAAAACTAAGATCAAACAATCCAGCTATGTTAGTCCAACTTTTTCAAAGCCGATTTAGAATGTTTTCAGTCAGGCTAACACGTTTACATGTATTTTTAAAGTTTTAGATGAACACAATAATTATTATTTTTTCTACTATCATTTAAACATACTGAGTTAAACTGCAAGCAGGATGCTCAGTAGCCACAACTCTATTGTTAATACTCTGACTGTAGAAGGAATAGCCAACACTGCTGACCAAACCGGTTCTTTTGACATTTAAAATGCAGTGCAATAATCATAATTATGGGAACGTACGCCACTTAAAAGCTCTGTTACTGTACAACCATGCATAGGAGCTCCGTACTAATGCAAATGTCGTAAAGCTATGAGCTCGATTTTGTTGTCGCGTTCGTGCTCAAATGCTCACACAGGCAGCCCGTTGGCGCTGGATGCACTTGCACTTTGCAGCTTATTCTCTTATTTTACGTATGCATGTTTCTATTAACTTACACATGCGAACATTTTCGGAGCTCTGCTTTTAGGCAGTGCCTAAATATTTATATTAGGAACAAACATTAAGCATTTATTCGTTTTCTGAACCGCTTAATCCTAATTAGGGTCGGGGGGTGGCTGGCACATCGCAGGGCAGAAACACGTTGACAGCAACCCAATGGCCTACTTTTACTTCTTTTATGAACGACAGCAATGATTCTTTTACATGCCTCTTGTCTGAGAGACATGGCTGGCCTTTGATAACACATTTAGCTGCACTTGGGGGGGGCGGGGTACAGGGGGTGGGGGTGGGTGTCAGCAATGACAACTTGGTGATAGTGCGGCTTAACCCCCCTACCTTTGGATTCGTAAGCTCACCCTACCACCAGGCCACCACTGCCCCCAAACATACAGCAGTACTACAGAATTAGTGAGAGTGATAGATATGTTACGTGGGATTTACGCAAACATGGCTCCCACATGCATGTGCAGGATTGTCAACGTAAGAGTGATGCAAGTTTCTAGAATAAGGAAGTTCTTTGTGGAGACAGGTGACGATACAAAATGGATGTCAGGTTTTTCTTATTATTCTCCATTTTAGATTTGATATCTTCATTCACCCCAATTTTTTTACAGTAAGGAAATTTCCTCCATTGACCACAGAGTAGGTTACCTTTTATCCCAACATGATTGTATGACTGCCAAACAAATTAAAAGTCATCAATAGCATTTTTGAGGGTTTTTAGATCGGAGAGCCTTCACACCAAGTAAGGACGACACTGCAATCCAGACCACCTTTCTGGAGGACTCAGGTATTGATGTGCACCCACATTTGGAAAACAAAAGATCTAGTGCTAAAGAGCCCTTAATTTCCCCAATTCATAAGGAAGTTGCACAAATACTTCAGAATGGCTTTAGGTGGTGTTCAGATATTTTCTGCATTATTAATATTATCAGTACACAGCAGCAGTTGTTGCAATGATGGTTATAAAGCATGTATAAATCAAAAACGTAGATGTGTAATTGTACAGACCAATATTCTATGTATTTCCTCTGATAGACTGCACATAATTTAGGGTTGATGAAAAGAAGGGATCTGAAACATTAAACGATTTAAAAATTCATTTATTAAAACATAAATTTTAATTGCCCTGCGATGGCTTGGCGAGCTGTCCAGGGTGTGCTCTGCTCTCGTCTAGAGTCGGCTGAGATGGGCGCCAGCCTCTCCGCGACCATAATCAGGATTAAGCGGTTCAGAAAATGAATGATGAATGAATGAATGAATAAATTTGAACTCCACTGTATCTAGGATGGGCGACATGATGGCATAGCGGTTAGCACATGCACCTGACAGCAAGAAGGTCCTGGGTTCGAGTGTCTGAGTAGGTTTCCTCCAGGTACTCTAGTTTCCTCCCACAGTCCAAAGACAAGCACATTAGGCTTACTGGTTGTTCCAAATTGCCCCTGGGGGGTGAGTGTGAATGTGAATGGTTATGTGTGTTGGCACTTTGATGGACTGGCGAGTTGTTCAGGGTGTACCCTGTCTATAGGCACTGTCGGATGAGATAGGCTCCTGCCTCCCTGCAACCCTAATAGAACTAAGTGGTTCAGCAAACAGAAGAATGGATGATGACCGGAGGAGAAGGAGGAGACTACATAATCAAATGTAGGTGTTATTACAGAGGACTTTAAACGTCAAAAATGTGAAGCCAATTGAAAAAAAAATAAAAATAAAAAAAAGGAACTAAAACCTGCAAAGAAACAAATACTAATTACTTAAATAAACACAACTTTGGCAGTCAGCTCTTTGGTAAACTTTAGAGTCAAACTTTCCATTACTTTCAAAATGGATGCTTTGAGCCAGGTGAGGCCAAGAAAGGAGTGGGGAAAAAACAGGACAGGTGAACATACAGAGGAAAAAATGTACTACTATATTGGACCATCTCATATTTTTCTAAGCCGGTCTTGTTTTGGAAAACCATTTCTGGCTTCATAGTTTCCTACTCCTCACCCTTACTTGAGTGAGGAAGAATTTGTAAAAGTGTCTGGGTAGACATTGCAGGCTGTTTTACAGGGCAACAACCTTTATCCTTATTTGAAATATGAATGAAAATATTTTAGGGGCAGTGGTGGCCCAGTGGTAGGGTGCTGGCCTACTGATCCCAAGGTCGGGGGTTCAAGCCCCACTATCACCGGGTTGACACTGCTGTCCCCCCAGTGCAGCTAACTGGGTTTTCAAAGGCCAGCCATGTCTCTCACTGTCTGTGGTGAGAGGCATGTAAAAGAACCATTGTTGATGATCGTAAAGAGTAGGCCATTGGGTTGCCGTCAGCAATGTTTTTGCCCTGCGATGGCCTGGCGAGCTGTCCAGGGTGTACTCTGCCCTCACCCAGAGTCGGTTAAGATGGACGCCAGCCTCCCCGCGACCCTCATTAGGATTAAGTGGTTCAGAAAATGAATGAATATTTTAGCATAATTTACGGTGCAGTAAAATATTATACTAAAACAAACATGGGCGCATTCTCTTAGGCGGATCCGGGAAGGGTGAGGGCACAGGGGGCACATGCCAAGCTAAAGGGGGGGCACATGCCAAGCTAAAGGGAGGGCACATGCCCCCTGTGCTCCCCCCCCTTCCGGATCCGCCTTTGAGAATGCACCCCTGTTCTGTTTTAGTGTAAAACTCTGTGCACCCTTGTCCTTGTTCTATTTTAGGGGATGTTCTGTGTTACCCTTATGGAACATTCAATGCAATGTTTTGATTGGTTTATTTCTTGGATGTATATGTCAGACTATGTGATTAAGGTGTTCTGTGCCAGCTTTAATTGGATCAATCATATTTGAATGAATAGCAGCATTGTTTGTTTCCCAGGTCTTTAAGTAACAGTAATGTAAGACTTCGTTTCAAATGTCATAATTGCCAGCTTGAACTCTAGACACATTCTCAAAAAGGGTTCATCTGAGGTAATTCACTTGCCCGGTCATACTTCTTTTTGTAACCTCTTTTGAGTAATTGCCTGGTTGGAATGCCAACCGCTGAGTTTGGATGGAAACCATTTGGTTTGATCTGAACAGTCAATATTCTTTGGCCATCATCTGTTACATTTTTAATAAAAAGAAATGACTCAGCTACACTGGCAACCGCACCTAACCATGACAGTATATCTCACATGTGTTATAATTTGAAATATGAGCAGCTTATATTTTTTCCGCACTTTCCTTATTATATCTCTTTGGTACAAGCTGTCATTCTATTTTAGTCAAAATTCTTAGCCAAACACTCTACATGCCGTTTTTTTTATGTACATTAAACTAAATAATAGAGTTTTTTTGTGGTTACTTGAGGTCATGCTGTATGTTCTTGTTTTAATTATTTGTCCTTGAAGTGACTAGTCCTATATTCCAGATTTAGGTAACATCCTTTATACTTTTCTAAAGTAATCTACTCTCTGTGGCCTGCCAGGTTCTTTCCTATTGCTGAGCTCATCAAGAGCAAAGGATGTCTATGTATATAAAAATTAATTCTTATACGTTTTCACAGGATTACATACAAAAATACATTGAATACAGTGCCAAGTTGCGTCCTGTAGCTTTATCACATCAGTAAATGTACTAGTTCTGGTGACGCTGGGTTTTCTGGTAAACACTGGCAGGAACTCACATCTAGCTCAACAGAAGAAAATCCCAACATCTGGGTTTCCATCTTGGAAGCTACTCAAGCATCACATTTCAGGAATTTCCCAGTTGTCCAACCTCAAACTGAACTAATGTGTAGTCTATTTTGAGTGACCTATTTAACTACAACACATTTTACTTAGTAGACAATAGGATAGTCAAAATAAATTTAATAAGTAATTCTAACTATGAAAGGTTTACTGACGGAAACACTATATAATCCTGGAAAGTAAGGGGGTAATACATTTTCATGTTTTTAAACCTTCACACAAAAAGTCATTAAGTTCATTCATTCATTTTCTAAGCCACTTAATCCTAACTAGGGTCGCGGGGAGGCTGGCTTACTCTGCGCGAGGGCGGGGCACACCTTGGACAGCTCGCCAGGCCATCGTAGGGCCAACACACATACAACCATTCACACTCACACTCACACCTAGGGGTGATTTGGAACAGCCAGTTAGCCTACTGTGCATGTTTTTGGACTGTAGGAGGAAACCGGAGTACCCAGAGGAAACCCATGCAACCACGGGGAGAACATGCAAACTCCACACAGAAACGCTCCGAGGTCAGGAATCGAACCCGGGACCTTCTTGCTGTGAGTCTGACATGCTAACAACTGCGCCTCCGTGCCGCCTTATGTGGTTATGTTAATTAATCTTATTCCCTATCTGTCTGTGAGATCCAGTGTTGGTGCCATAGAGCAGTACATTACAACAAAACAGAATTTTGTGGTTTAAAAAAACATATTTTTGCACTTGCCATTTTAGCACTCCCAATTTTAATTAAAGATGAAAGTCCAGTTATTTCGTTATTAGTGTATTGTGTACCCACACTGTATTTTTGACGTTCCATGCCTCCAATCTGTTGAATGTGTTCACCACCATTGGGAAAGCCTCCTAAAACAAACTCACCTCCCGATGTCCCGCTCACTCTTAGTAATGCATTATAAGGGCATTCCCATAATGTCTGCTTTCGAGATAGCTCTCCTGAGAGCCCCTTAGTGGGCTGGATTCATTGAGCGTCTCACTAGCATGCTAATAATCCATTCCAGTTTATTGAGTTTATATGTGTGCTTGAACAGGAAATGGAAGAAAATGGTGATCCCCCACCACTACCAAACATCCACCAACAAATTAGTTCTTACAATGGGTCTTATTATTCCAAGGTTCACATGAGGCTTGGAGACTTTTTGGACAGAAATACGCTGCTACTTTATTTAACAACAAGCCAGAAATGCATTTTGTTTTATGTTACTAAAGCAGGATATAACAGCAGTGAGAATAAACCTGGAGGTCAGAGGGTTTAATAAGTCAAATGTTAATTTAAACCAGAACTGTGGTAAATGTGTTTCCTAATTAAGCCAGATAATAGAGCATGTGTTAGTGTGAGAACGTGCTTCAACAAGAACTTGACATTGCAAGTAACAGGTTTGATTTATGCTAAATGAGACTGAAATAGAGGTTTAGTGGACACAGTAAAACTGTCCTTTATATAGTCAGTGCACTGTAATAAAGCACTCTGTGCAAGGTATATGCAGTAAAGTAATAGGACCTACAGCCCTAGCTAAAAAGTTAAGTCTGAATTTTTTTTTAACAAAACAACAGTTCTGTTTCACCAAAGTGAGTACAGTAAATGTCATTGGCTAAATTGACTTAAACAGTAGCTTGCAAAATCATTTCTATACATTGATGTTTAATACATGTGTCGTATATGTACATGTGTACAGCATATTGGTCCTTATCAGAGGCCGCTGAGGAATTATGGGAACTCTTGGGTGCATGGTCCGCACGGAAACAATGCCATGACTTGTTTTTTTCCCCTCTGCTTCCCAATGATCATGAAAAGAATGCAAGGTGGTCAAGTGTTTATCCATTTAGTACATATGTGCAGAGGATATGCTCCTACAGCTGTTAGATTGCTCTCTTTATGATTTCACCATTGGTATAGTGAGCTTTTTTAGTGGGAAAAAAAGTTATTCATTCATTCATCACTCATTTTCTAAGCCGCTTAATCCTAATTAGGGTCATGGGGAGGCTGGCGCCCATCTCAGCTGACTCTGGGCGAAGGTGGGGTACACCCTGAACAGCTTGGTAAGTCATTGCAGGGCCAACACACATACAACCATTCACACTCACTGTCACACCCAAGGGTGATTTAGAACAGCCAATTAGCCTACTGTGCATGTTTTTGGACTGTGGGAGGAAACTGGAGTACCCGGAGGAAACGCACACAAGCAAAGGAAGAACATGCAAACTCCACACAGAAATGCCCAAGGCCGGGAATCATACCCAAGCCTTCTTGCTGCGAGGCAGACATGCTAACCACTGCCTCCACTTTTACCTCCACTATCAGGCTGTCACTCTTATCAATCATGTTTGCTAATGCCCCTTTCTCACTGACGCAACTTGGCCCGACAACAATCACATGTTGCTCTGCGGTGTTCTACGCAGAGCAACATGTGATTGTCGTCGCGTGTACCGCAAGTTAACGCAGAGAACGGTTAGCACGGCAGCCTTCTGCAGCCTCTCGTGGTAAATTCTAACATGTTTGATTTTTCCGCCGCATTTCTGCGTAAATAGCGAAAACGTGTCATTTCCGCGTGACAATGTGACACCACCGCCAGCATCGTATGACCACCGTGAGCAACGTGTAAACATCGACAAGCGTTTTTTTCCATGATATAAAAGGCTGTGAATCTTGACCTCAGCTATTGTTGCAGAATCATGACTTCGAAGGGAAGAGGACGAGGACGAGGGAAAAAAACTGTTTTCCGCATCTACGCAGCGGGGTGTTCCTCCTCGTGGTACCGCGGGTATCCGCACGAAAGTTGCATCGGTGGTTATAAACTATGTACCTTAGAGAAATACTGGATGACAGATTATTTAGCTGTTTCAAAAAAACTCATGAAAAATTGGTGTGGAATACACGTGCAAACATTTGGGTGACCGTATATGACATGCATAGAGTCTGTGATAGATAATTAATTTCACTTAGATTCTTCATTTAATTTTGAAGTGTGAAGTAAAGTAGGTTTGCGCAACCATGGTAAGATTTAATGAACACATTTTCATATATATGCTCATGTTTTACGCTTGCCACTTGTTAATGTATTATCATTAAAATGAGAAATCTGCCCTGCGATGGCCTGGCGAGCTGTCCAGGGTGTACTCTGCCCTCCCCCAGAGTCGGCTGAGATGGGCGCCAGCCTCCCTGCGACCCTAATTAGGATTAAGCGCTTCAGAAAATGAATGAATGAATGAATGAATGAAATGAGAGATCTAATTACATAATTGCTACGGCTGACACATAGGCTAGCTTGCCTTTTTAAGGGCTTCATTAGTTCCCCTTAAAAAATGTAGATGTTTCACATTCCTTGTATGACCTATTCATCAGTCTTCATGCCAGAACCTTAAGTGAGGTTAAGCACTTTGGTCAAAGACTCCTTAGCAGTGGCCCCTGAGGGATTTAGGGAACTCCTGGTCTGCATGGTCAGCACTGACTCAATAACATACATTGTTTTCTTCCCTCTGCTTCCAAGTGATCATGAAAAGAATGCAGGATGGTCAAGTGTTTACCCATTTAGTGAAGTGCATGAATGGCAGTACTTATCTTAAAACTCCACGACATTTGTATCTATAGAAGGGCAGCATTTTTGGAAGGTCTGTTTTTTTGGCACTCTTTGGTGATGTGGAATATTTAAGGTTAAAGTCGAGCAGCGCTGGTAATTCAGCTACAAACATGAAAGAAGCTGAACTTATCCAAACCAAACAGCTGTGGCTGCCTTTGGCTTGGCTTTCTCTGTCAAGAGCACTACAAAAGAAACATGTGTTGAAATGGGGATTACATAAACAGATGGCAACCTAAAAGGGCCAAACTCCCAGAATGAATCAACCGCACTGAGTTCATGGCATCGCTAATATAAATTATCCACATGGAATCCTCATGGAATAGATTGTATAATTTGGGGCGTATGTACTAGTTTATGGGGCATTTATGTAGCTTCATTACCTTTCAATGGGGTCGTTGATGTGGTGGTTGGGGTGCTGGGCTCATGACTGAAAGGTTGTCCCCACTGTGCTACAACTCCTGGGTAAGTCTACAATTGTGCCTCTGTCCACCCAGCTGTATAAATGGGTACCAGTAAAAAACTGGAAATGTAACCTGTGATGGACTAGCGTCCCATCCAGTAAGAGTTGAACTCCCAGTCACTTCATGCTACAGAAACTGGGATGAGCTCTGGCCTTTAAGCTCAGCTGTAAAAAAAAGCCCAGCAGATGTTACCTATTACATTTCAATGAGTTAAAACTATTCTAAACCAACCACTCCCTACTATTATTCTATAAGAAAACTGAAATGCTTGATGAAGAAATTGGGGGCAGCCGTAGTCTAATGGTTTGAGAAGCGGCTTTGAGACCAAAAGGAAAAATGGGTGGCGGCGGGGGAAGTGAGCTGCACCTTCCCTTCCTCCACATTCAAGGCTGAAGTGCCCTTGAGCAAGGCACCTAACCCTCAACTGCTCTCCGGGCACCTCAGTGTGTGGCAGCCCACTGCTCCGAGTGTGTGTGTGCTCACTGTTTACGTGTGTGTGTGTGTGTGTGCTCACTTTGGATGGGTTAAATGCAGAGGCAATAATTTCCCTTGTGGGAATAATACAGTATAGAAAAAAAAAAATCAAACACATTTAGAAGAGTAAGGAATAATCACGTTTTCCCCTGTCACTGCGCAAATATCTTTTGTCTAATACAATGTAGTAAAGTAAGTGTTAATAACAAATAAAAGTTCGAAACTGTGATATAGAAGCCATATCCTTGGGTTCTTCTGGGAAGTACCCCTTACAAAACATCTATCATTCGTCCGAGACCAGATTAGATAAGTAAACTGCTATCATACTGGGATGTGTTTATACATTTGCTGCGATTCTTGGACATGAGGAAAAAACCCTTAGAGGGGCCCAGACCTAATAGTAAAACCATCCTCTTCTGGGTGATGCAGAAAAGTGAGATTGTAATAAATTTTCTAATAATAAAAAAAAAAAAGATTAAAATGAATCTTCTTGTAAACTGCATAGTAAAAAGTGCCAATTTTTTTAAACAGGAACTCGTGTCAGTGTAGTTTTTATGTTAAATCCAGATTAAGCAAATTATATAATGGAAACTGGAGTAGAAACTGTTCTTAGCACTTGGAGTCCTAAGTCTATCCATGGAAGAATATCTGCGGCCATTTTTATGGCCCGATTATAGGAAAAAAACTTGTAGATCTCATGACTCTGCATTGCACCTGGATGTCTATCCAGGAAATTTGGCGTAGTTTTATAAAATATTCACAAAATTATGGAACACATGGTCACAAGTGCAAAATGCAGACTTTCAGGCAGGAAGGAGTAGAGATGTAAACTGACCAGTAAATTTCTTCACCATGACTTCAGATGCTGCACCGATCCGCCTGTCAATCTCCCACTCCATTCTTCTCCTACTTGACCCTAACATACTTGAACTCCACTTAAAGACAACAACTCATCCCTAACATGGAGCAGAGATTGCCTGGACTTCCTATTTTTTTTTTTTTTTTTTACTAAGAACCATGGTCTCAGACATAGAGGCACTAATTATCATACCAACCCCTTGATGAACAGCAACAGTGCAATCCTGAGCCCACCAAACAGGACTTGTTCCTCCCCTTGGCTCTGCCTAGAAATTATAGAAGAGTCTAACACCCTCTGGGATCAAATTTAACTTGTTGCTAGCAACGTGAACCAAGCTCTCACTCTAGTTATGAATGGCCCACATCAATAGGCCTTGTACTCCATAGTCCTAAGGGGCACAGTTGTATTTCCAAGTCCATAAAGCAGATGTGCTATACACTGGTTGGGCAAACTCCCATGCATCCTCCAGCACCCTAATGAGGGTAAAGTGTTCCACTAGTCCAGAGTTCCACAATCAGGATGAAAGCTGCATTGCTTTTCCTGAATCTGAACTCTGCTTTTATGTTTTTGTTGTGTTTTTTTTTTCTCTTCCTACATTTTAAATCATGACAGTTGCAGGTGAACTCTGAGTGCACTCGTGAGCAGGTACATACAGTAGATTAAGTAGCTAATGATGTCTGTGTAGCCTACTCATTTATTCATTTATTCATTCATTTTCTAAGCTGCTTAAACCTTATCAGGGTCGCAGGGAGGCTGGTGCCCATCTCAGCTGACTCTGGGCGAAGGCAGGGTATACCCTGAATAGCTCCCCAGACCATTGCAGGGTCAACACACATACAACCATTCACACTCAGATCTACAGGTGATTTGGAACAGCCAATTAGCCTACTGTGCATGTTTTTTGGACCGTGGGAGGAAACCGGAATACCCAGAGGAAACCCACTCAAGCACAGGGAGAACATGCAAAATCGAACCCAGGCCTTTGTGCTGTGAGGTGCTAACCACTGCGCCGCTGTGATGCCCCCTACTCATTTAGACCATATAAAATGGAAAAATGAGTAAGCTGCAATCTGTTTTAGTATGTACTATGCTGAAGCACAAGAAAATAAACTGAAACAAAATTTTTATTTTCTTGGGATGATGATGATGCCGCCTGATTCGGGTGACCTTGACACACTGTGAATGTCTGTCATTTCTATTTTTTTCTATTACCTACACGGAATAATGTTTTTTAATCCCGAGATAGAGGGCCAATCAGATTGTGCCATTCCTGTGTAGTATACAGAAAATTGATCTTGATTATTTGGGACAGTCGATTTCTGTAGCTGTTTCTAAGACAGAACACTGAATAGGTTACATCAGCAAATATCCCTGTCAGCATGGCTACAAAGTAAGCTATGTTTCACGTTTTAGACCAGGAAGATATGTAAATTATAGGACCGGAGCCAAAAAGAGTACAAAATGGATACTTATAGCTGATCATTCCTGCTTAAGATGTGGTTCAGTCTGACTCTGCGGAATGTGTAATTTTACATACCCCTCTGGTTCATCACTGCTTTTAATGAAATTAAGAATTACACTTCTTTCCATGTTCAGGTGAGTTCCATTTTTCCTGACAACATACAATTCTAAAATGATGATGATGATGATTCATTCATTCATTCATTCATTCATTCATTCAATCCTAATTAGGATCGCAGGGAGGCTGGATCCCATCTCAGCCGACTCTGGGCGAGGGTACACCCTGAACAGCTCGCCAGACCATATGCCAAAACACATACAACCATTCACACTCACACCTGTGTGTGGACTGTGGGAGGAAACCGGAGTACCCAGAGGAAACCCCCGCAGGCACGGAGAGAACATGCAAACTCCACACAGAAACACCCGAGCCCTGGAATCAAACCCAGGCCTTCTTGTTGTGAGGCGAACGTGCTAACAACCGTGCCACCGTGCCGCCCCATTTACTTATTGCTTTAAAGAAAAAAATTTCTTAACTTTCTAAGGTGTCTGTCAGAAGGTGATTTTATTCATTTGAATAGTAGATTCCAATTTTTTTTTTATACTAACTATGGAAAGGTGCACATGGGAATGATATATAAATGATGACATGAGGATTCCGACTTAAATACAATTGGCCCTTTATTACTGACAGGTATAACATTTAGGAAGCATGCTGACTAATGTGCCAATGTATGTAATTTTAACACTCTCTGCTATGTCAAAGGGAATTTGCTGAGATCCTGGAATTTTTTTTCGCTGTATGTTTCTTGGATACGTTTAATGTTGCATAAGACCACACAAATAGTGCTACACACATTTTTGCCACTCCACCCAGATGTTATACAAGCAATGGGAAAAATAGAGCTTCACTGGACGCTGATGAATACTTTAGGGCAGGGGAGCCCAACCCTGCTCCTGGAGATTTACATCCCTAAAGACTTTTGCTGCAACCATAATCATGCTCACCTGACCCTCCAATCATCTAATCAAGATGTAAGACTTTGAAATGAAATTAGATCTACCAGGTGTGCACCATTATGGTGGAAGCTAAAGTGATTCCTCTTGAAATTGAATTATTTTTTTAAAAGCCTGCTTTGGATTCTAATATTGTGTGCTTTGAATTCTAATATAGAATTTTTGTCAAATGGCAGATATGGATATTCTTGGATATAAAATGATTTGGCCGCCATGGCCCATGTTTCCCAGCAAAGTAAAGTAGAGTAAGCACTGGAGCATGAACCCCTTGCATCCTGTGGGAACACGTGCTTATTACTTCTGGTGTGCCCTGACCAAGGCATTATTTTTGCTGCCATTGTCTAGCACCACTCCATGTCACCTGCTGCATCCATATGAGGGTGAAGTATGCTGTCTGGTGGCACACACAGATGCAGAGGCAGGTAAACAAAAACTTTAGTTGGGGCGGCACATCTCAATGACTGAGGAGGAAATTCGAGCTGCCACTGTGGACCGAGAGGTGTGGAATTCTAGAGTCAAAGCCGCCTCATGTTTCACCTTCAGATAAGATGGAGCCAACCTAAAGAGAGTGAAATAACAGAAATAAAAGGGCAACTGAAAAGTGCCTAATCTGATTTAAGCTGTACTGGCAAAGTGAATAAAGAGAATGCACTGTCCACCTGTTGTTGAGTCTTTAGTATCCTGATCCTGAGTGTTGCTACAAGCATGTTGACAATCCAGATCAAAATGAATTTTATCATTTGTTTCATGTTTGAAGGCTAATACTTTGAAATAGTTGTTTTGGAAGATCATGTGCATCAGTTTTCTGAAAGGACAAGGGTGCTTATTCATAATAGAGCTGCAACTCTATATGAGATATGTGGAATAATACTTTATTACATCTCCACAAACCACTGTGTATTATTTCCTCATTGGTAAATTTAAAACATTCCATTTAACTTACCTTGGCTGCTTAAATTGGGAGTATAACAATAACACTTAAATTTATTGTGCCTTTCACAGACTGTTTTTCTAAACAGCATTCCGCGTGGTTGTCATTAATGTTTGGCTGTCATAAGCCATTTAGTTTCTTAGGGGCAATGTTTAACCAGGGATGGGCAAACATGCATATCAATGTAAGAGACACAGTACTTTTGACTGCTGGCTAGACCCCAGACAAATATTTCCACTCCCTGCCCAATCACGCTGGATGGCTTGTTTGGCTTCCTCCTTCCATTTATGGTCTTTCAGTGCCGCCTCTGGCTTCTGCCTACTCTACTCTGTTTGGCCGCCTTTTCTCCAGAGGCTGCAGAAGGTTTGTTTTCCTTCACAGTCACAGAAACACTTCCTAGGAACTATGACAACAACTGACAACTGACAGAACTTGCAGAATGGGATGGGCAGAGATGATCCACTTTCTCTTGATTCAGTTCACAGACAGATTGCATTTTCCTGTAGAATTTACTGGTATAATTTAGAATTAATTGCTCCATTAATGATGACAAAATGTCGCGTCTCTGATGCAGCAGAACAATCCCAAATCATGAAACTACCACATCCATGTTTCACAGATGGAATAAGGTTCTTATGTTGCAATGCAGTGTTTCCGTTCTCAAAACAAAAACTTCTCATTTAAATAAAAAAGTTGTGTACATGGCAGAATTGCACGGAGTACGTCACTGCTCCCCAAAAAAGAACATTGCTACCCTTCTACAGTTTATTTAATTTTACATGGACAAGCCACAAATCTCTAGCAAAATGTTTTGTGCATATCTGAGACCAAAATAGAATAGATTACTAATGAAAGAAGTTTTATGTTTGTAGAAATAAAACTGCATTCTAGCATAAGAACCTTATTCAATCTGTGAAACATGGTGGTGGCAGTATCATGGAATGGGCATGTTTTGCTGCCTCTAGGCCAAGACAATTTGTCATCATTGATGGGGCAAGGAGTTGTGAATCAAACCAGTGAATTCTAAAAGAAAATATCAGGAAATCTGTCTGTGAACTGAACCTTAAGAGAAAGTGAGTCATGCAGCAAGACGTTTCCTACCAAAGAATTGTTAAAGAACAGTAAATGTAATGTTTTGCTATGTCATTACTCCAATAGGAATGTTATGTGAACCGTTCATGTGAGGAAACCCAAAAACATCCCCAACATCCTCACCACATTTTACAGAAGCACCATAGAGAGCATCTTGACCAGCTGCATTTCTGTGTGGCATAAAATCACCCATTTTCACTCAAAAACATCAATGATAGCAGGCTGAATTCATTGACTAAACCTTCTAACTTTCCCATGTTTTCATTCTGTCATGCACTGAGAGTACTTATAACAACAGAGTTGATGTCCAAAAACTGTACGCTTACAGTTGCAATGATTTTTAAGCAAGAAATTCACTTACAATTTGACAGGCTCAAACATTCATGCTGGATTTTGCGCTCTGACATTCTACACTGCCCCCTAGTGCCAATTGCACGTAAAATTAAAAACCTGAATTAGATATGGGCAGCGAATATACTTGTGTGACAGAGTTGACATAGTTCTTGGGGACATGACTTCATATGCTTGAAATGCCAAAATTTATTAATTTTCTGTCTTTGTACATATACAGCTTAAATTGTCAGCACATGAAGGTAATTTTATATCAGAACAGGTCTGGGCAAATCCAATTTAAAATCTTTTAAAAAAATAATTGGGTATATAAAGAGTGGGACACAAAATATGCATTTCTATGAGAATGACACATCTACAATTTCAATATTTCAATTCTGTTGCAATGAAATTTCGTTCTTTATACAATCGCTGTAAACTGAGTGCCAATACAGCTATACATGTCTACGTCTAAGTCTAAGTCGAAGCTGTTCTTTACGGAGCAACGGACTTAAGTCTCTCTGAGTTGATGTCCAGGACTGATCAACAGCTGCCAGTAACCTTTATTTGCTTTTATTAGTGCACAATGAGGTCTGAAAGCAAATGTTCTCAACATTTTTGAGCTGTTGTTATTTTTGTTGCTTAGTGACAGTGATCAGATGTAAGCGAAACAATAGGCTGAGTGTGTAACAAAACATGAGAATAGAGGTAAGTTAATACTGAAGTCTGTAATGGTCAGTGTTGGGCAAGTCAATGAAAATGTTAGCTTTGTTAATCATTAATCCGTTGACCAAGGAAGTAGCTTTGTCAAAGTTAATCTGCTAATTCTGTTGGAGATTAACTTGAATTATCGTTACGTAATCAAAGTAGTATATTTATTTATATCTTTGTTTATGTGTGTTTTGTTATGAGTTTTTATTTTATGTCATTAAAAAATAGCTGAGGTTGTTGATTGGAGCTTTTTGTTTGCCATGACTTACTGAGTGCTGGCGTGCTGACTGTCCGGGCTCACATAATATGTAATGCTTTTTTACCCCTGGATCATGCTCATGATCTGAATTTTCTGTTCTCTACCTTCCAGTCACTATCACCTGTCTGTCTTGTTAGTTTAATTGTCCGTTTAACAAGTTAATGTTCCGTGTTGCTGGAAAGATTGTGTGTGTGTTGGGGTGGGGGTGATAAGCACAAAGGATTGATTACATGATCACACAAAGAACAAATCAGAACACTGTCAGTTCTCAAATGGCCATACTCCCAGCATGCACCTCTACATTCTGAGACCCAAACAAAAAATCTTTAAAATTTTAAGTGTTTAATGGTTAGTGTAGGAAAGTATTACATCTCTACTGTAATCTACTTAAAGTGTTAATGTGAGCATTCATCTCAGTTCTTTGAGTAGTCTAAAAGAGCTTGGTATGTATTTGCACCTACCGTGAACGGGAAACGTGCTGACCAACTTTCGTACGATCAGGGGCTCCGCTACTACAATAGCAGTAGTATAACAGTTTTATGACAATTCAAGCAAAATGTGGCCTGTGATCAGTGGTTCACTATCCTGCAGAGTACCAACATAACGTTAGAAATAAATATTGGGGAAATGTATTCATGGATCTTTTGCAGAATGCATATGCATGTAGAAGAACAATTATATAATAACACAGGGACTCCCACATACTGCCCTCACATACCACTCATACCATATAACACATGCCAGAAACCTCTTTGCCATTTCTTTGCCACCTCATGTAAAATTTTCTAGAGCTGCCATTGAAAGTGAATTCTTGGGATACTGCATCACTAGAGTTGTTGCGACCACTGATATGACTGAGAATTACTTTTTCACTATTTAGAAAAATAGCCATCAGAGATGGCAAACCCCATCAGCCACCCAGCAGTTCTTGAGAAATAGCCCTGAAAAAAAACCCAGGATCATTGTAACAAGGTCAAAGGTCAAACAGAGAAACTGACAAACCTATGCACACCTACACACCATAAGAAACCTGCATACAACATTTCAGAATGATATGCCCAGCAGTTTTTAAGAAATAGCCTGGACAAAATATATAAGGTCAAGGTTGTTTTGACAAAGTCAAAGGTCAAGCAGACAAACTGATAAACCTCTGCAAACACCTACACACCATAGCAAACCTGCATGCAAACTTTCAGAATGATTCGCCCAGCAGTTCTTGAGAAATAGCCTGAAGAATATATATAAGGTCAAGGTCACTGTGAAAAGGTTAAGGGTCAAACAGAGAATCTGATGTACCCATGTACACCTACATACCCCAAGGGACATGCGTGCAAAATTTCAGGATGATGCACTCATCAGTTCTTGAGAAATAGCTCGGACAAAATGTAAATGTGGCCATAGACGCAGACACGGATGCATACACGGACGCAAGCCATGACAATACCCGATTGCCTGATGGCTGGGGGGTACGAAGCATGTATGCATGTCACAACCATTAAATTGTCAACATTACTGCAATACTTATTTGACCAGGAACCCCTAGTAAATCATTTATCACATTTCTGATTCTGATGAGGGCAACATGGTGGTGTAGTGGTTAGTACGTCGGCCTCACAGCAAGAGGGTTCTGGGTTCAAGTCCCAGTCCCAGGGTGTTTCTGTGTGGAGTTTGCATGTTCCCCCCATGCTTGTGTGGGTTTCCTCTGGGTACTCCGGTTTCCTTCCACAGTCCAAAAACATGAGCAGTAGGCTAATTGGCTGTTCCAAGTCACCCCTATGTGTAAGTGTAAGTGTGAATGGTTGTGTGTGTTAGCCCTGCAATGGACTGGTGCGCTGTTCAGTGTGTACCCCGCCTTCGCCCACTGTCAGCTGAGATAGGCTCCAGCCTTTCCGCGACCCTAATAGGATTAAGCAGTTCGGCAGATGAGTGAGGGAGAGTAAATTTGATGATCTTACTCATTAGACACAGTTAACAAAAAAAACTCCAGAAGCCTTGAACCTGTTGTTTTGAAGAGCAAATACCTCTCCAAGAATAGGAACAGCTTTGACAGTGATGGTTATCCACCCATTGATGGAATGAATGAACGTGGCACTATATTTATGTGGGTGTTTTGTACTTGTGATGACAAGTATATGCAGTATTGTTTTATTTTTTATCATCAGTACTAATATAATGGAAAACTTTGACATTGCAAATACAGATACATATTTTAGTTCTTAATTTTATAAGACATACAACACCAGTCAAAAGTTTGGACAAACCTACTCATGAACAAAGTGTTTAATGAATCAGAATAATTTTTAGTTCCCGCCCACAAAGTGTCTCGGGAGCTATAGGAATGGGTTCCATCCATGCGTCCGTCTGTCCGTCCATCCGTCACACTTTGGTTTCCAGACATTTACTTGCTGTGCGCTGAAGCTGGGGCTTTTGAACTTGGTATGCTTGTTCTATATTGGCATATTATGAAATGGTCCTTTCGGCGGGAGTGTCTGGACCCTTGTGGTCTGTTTAAATATACTTTAAATTATTAACAGCATTTCTGGTGAAGTTTGGATGCTTCAGGCAGCTTCTAAATACTTTAGCCTCTCAGGATGGTGGGAAAGGAACTTAATAGTATAATTAAGGACACTTCTTTGCTTTTTCCCTTTCCTTTTCTTCTCTATGACATCAATTCTATAGCATCCGGCAAAAAGTTTCAGAATACATCATCCATAGCTATTTATGACACATTTATTGTCATAACCACTTAATCCTCTCTAATATTCACTTACATGAAAATACTGTATTCCAAACACAATAGGACGGCTGAGTGCAGAGGAGATTAACTGTTGCCGCTCCTAACTGTTGCTTCCGACATGCTTTTTTCACTGGTTTTCAAGTCCAAGCCTGTTGATTGAGGTCAGATGCATAGAAAAATGGTGACCCTGGCAGAAAGACAGACCAATTTTGGCAGATGAAGAGACCACTTGTTTCTACATGCAAGGAACCACGATTGTGAGAGATGGTGGGAAAGATGTGATCTCTCACGAAAGATTTCCTCGGACTGCACTGCTGTTGCTTGTAGTTTCGAATCTCCTCTGTACATGTTCTAAAGCTGTCAGAGCTGTTATCTGTCAAAAGCACCAAATCTTTCTTTTATAAAGCTGCGCTGGTGTTAATTTTCAGCAGCTATAAAACAAGAGTTTGCTTTCAGTCTTTCAAAGACTTTTTCAATGGCATGACTCACATGACTTCTGTGCCCTTCTCGTATGATTTCATAGATGAGGATGAGGTCATAACATTGGAAATGACCACATATTACCCATATGAAGGCTGTCTGGGTGGTATGCAACTAGGATTGTTTGAGTGCAGCAACTAGTTAAATATATCTAGCTTGCTTCTATGTAAAACTTTATTTGATCCAAACCACACTACTGTATGTCTAAATAGAACCATTTTAGACAGCTAAAGAAGTCAGACCTTGCAGGATAGTGTAAAATGGATATCAGGCAGATAGAAACTTTGCAAAAGAAAATTATAAGGTGATGAAAGTTGCCGTTCTTGGCTCACACAGTATTCAGGAGGATGGACGTCAATGTCCGTCTTGGACCCACAAAGAACCGTTATGTGCACCACATAAAAACCTTTTGCTGGACAGACGTCATCTGACAAGGGATCTGCATTCAGAGAACAGGAACTAGACGAGAAACTCATGCGAACGGAGAGGAACGGTTTGGCAATTTTGCCCTCTGTCGGATGTCCATTAACGCTAAGTAACTTGAGCTACATCAGGGACTATTGATAAATACCAAATAAACATGACCTTTTGAATGAAAATCCTTTATGGGTTGTGCAAGCATAGTACTTCTGAGGCTGTCAGACATGCACTCATCTCAACTTACCTAAAAATCAACTAGTTTTACATTCTTTTCCTGCTTAAGAAGCATTTGCTCATGCAACTATTGAAAGACCTTTCGTAACAATGTCTTGAAACATTTTTGCACTTATATAATATACAGTCAGCTCCAAAAGTGTTGGGACAGTAACACAGTTTTTGCAATTTGGATTGAAATGTATCAGTCAAGATGTGAGTGATTTGTAGACTTTTACCTTTAATTTAAGGGCTTTAATAAAGTATTACATTATAACCATTTTGGAATTACAGCCATTATTATACAGGCTCAAAAGTAATGGAACAAGCTATCATACATCATGCTTTCATTTCCTCCATTGTAGCTCATGCGCAGTGTAAAAATTAAAATGGTGAGAAAAGTCAAAATATCAAGGAAACATAATGCAGGAGATTTTTGCACTTGCTCAACTTTTGACTGGCGTTGTTTACTTTACAAGTCTAGACAACCCCGTAGAAATGTGTGTTGCAATCGTCTAAGGGGTTTATACATGTCTAAATGTATACAATCTTACTCGATTTGAGGGATTCCTGATGATGATGATGGTTATGGTGATGATGATGATGAATGGGTTTCCTTCAAGGAAAATAAGTCTGCCATAATTAAAAAAAAAAAAAATAAAATAATAATAATTAATCCATATTATGTCATATTTAAAGTACTTATTAAGCAACAACAGAGAGACGTTTGCTGGATAGGCAAATTTTTGTCAGTTGCAAAAGTCAAAGCTATATTTCTGCATCAGATTAATTTTAAAACTTTTATGATGTCAATGTTTACTAATGATCATTATTTCAGTGTTGAAGAAGAGGTGGGGATAAATTCATAAATATGATAATTTAGGTAAATATGATAATCATGGAGGCGGCACGGTGGCATAGTGGTTAGCAAGTCCGCCTCACAGCAAGAAGGCCTGGGTTCGATTCCCAGCTTGGGTGTTTCTGTGTGGAGTTTGCATGTTCTCCCCGTGCTTGCAGATTTGACAACCCTCTGTAGAGCTTTAACATCCTGAAGTAAGTCTGAAAACAGCAATGTTGGAGTTTCATTTCCTGAACCAAACATCGAGGTACTTCACCCTTCTTGCTTACTTCTTAGAATAGGATGAACCCAACTTTTTCTTTCCTTTTTACTGAAAGAATAAGCAGCAGCTCATCATCGTATGCACCTTTTTTGGGCATACTCAGGACTCAGGAGATCATTAAAAGCTGTCTGCATTACCCCTAATGATGCAAAAATCCTGTATGTGACCGCAAAGAAATAATGAAGTCCCCTGCAGAGTGCGTTGCAAATCAACGCTTAAAAGACTCTGCAGGCCACCAGGAGTTGTACAGAACTGAGAGGAGGGTGGCACCTCCTCTGTGGCAAAACAACAATTAAGTTGATATCTGTTTCTCTGCAATAACACAGAGACGCAAGTCTGCAGAGTCATTTTCTCCATGCACTCAGCAGCAATTCCACAGACTGCTCAAATAACAGGTTCAACAAAAAGACATGAAGTCTAGAATGTAATGTGATGACTACCTTAAAGCTTAAAGCTTACCTAAAGTTATATATAATCTGAATAAAAGATAAACTCCTGTTATGTTTTAAAGGGCAGTGGTGGCTCAGTGGTTAAGGCGATGGGTTACTGATCCGAAGGTCAGCGGTTCAATCCCATTATCACCACTGTCGGGCCCCTTGAGCAAGGCCCTTAACCCTCGATTGCTTAGTTGTCTAAAAATGACAATTGTAAGTCGCTCTGGATAAGAGCACCTGCCAAATGCAGTAAATGTAAAGGAAAACTTCAGGCACTTTCCTGAAGGTGTAATTAAAACATGTAGGGAAAAAAGTACATGTAAAATTTTAGGCACCATTCTTTGTTCATTTATCTCATTTATCTCTAATATTCTCAAGAAGTTTTGAATATTATTGACAGTTGAAAGCATATGTCCATTGCATATTATCATCTCTGGGTTACATTAGAGTACTGATTATGGATAAACAACATTAATCAACATGATGGAATGCTAGGAGACTGTTTTGATTGTATCTTACCCAATCTTTAGGATTTTCCTGTCTACCCGCCCTCAGGACCTAATTTGTTCCTTGCTGCTTTAATAAATAAGCAATTCTTAATGAACTACTATTAATGCACATGAAGTACCTGCTGTGTGCATTACAGTGGAATGATCCAACTGAGCAGGTATGATGAGATTTGACTTGAAAATAATATTTCTCCCAAGCCAGAAGCAGCGATACACAGGGAAGGGTGTTTTCACGATTAAATGGACAGTCCCAAGAAAAGTCAAAATTTCAATTTAAAAGAAAATGGAGCTGCTGAAAGAACAAAACGACTTAAGTAGAATTTGTGAGGGCTGCAATAAATTAATCAAGTTAAATTTTAGTAATTAAATGAATTCCCAGACTTTAATTACCTCATTACCATACATCATGTGTTCTACTGTACATGAATTAATCTGGCATAACGGCACAACTTGTAGTTATTTCAGAAGCTGGGATTTTGGTAGGAGAGTCAAATAATGAATGACATTTGGATAAATGGGAAACAAGGCTCAGAGCTAGCAGACCTCACCAGTTTACTTGTAGGATAATTATTCGGGTTGCACTGGGAATTAAGACACATTAAAATGTACCTGTGGTGAAGTAGTGTTACTAGCTATTTAAATTGGTCCTTTTGGCATCATCAAGCCGGGACCTCCAGCTCTCATTGGGGCGACCCGCAGCTGAGTGTGAAGTGGCTGGGATGAGAATCAGCGCCTTCAAGTCCGTGGCCATGGTTCTCAGCCGGAAAACGGTGGAATGCACCCTCCGGGTCTGGAATGGGGTCCTGCCCCATGTGGAGGAGTTCAATTATCTCGGGGTCTTGTTCACGAGAGAGGGAAGGATGGAGTGGGAGATAAAATTTCCAGTTCTGTGCTTTTTATGGTCATTTATGTTAAACGTCTATCACTTAAATGTATTACATACACACAAATAATGCTGTAAGGACGACCAATACCAGTACACTTTAAATCTGAGGCCTAATGCAGGTTGAAAGTAACAAACTTTGTATACTTAACTTATGAGGCCTGCTGTAACCATATATTTGCTTTACCAGTGGGTATTGCCACCTGTATCGACTTTTTATTTTTATTATTTTTTGATATACTGTATTAATCCTGCAAGGGAAATTATTGCCTCTGCATTTAACCCATCCAAAGTGAGCACGCAAATGTAAACAATGAGCACACAAATGTAAACAATGAGCACACACACACACTCGGAGCAGTGGGCTGCCACACATTGCGGTACCCGGAGAGCAGTTGGGGGTTAGGTGCCTTGCTCAAGGGCACTTCAGCCATGAAGGTGGAGGAGGGGAAAGTGCAGCTCACTCCCTCTGCCGCCACACATTTTTCCTGCGGGTTCGGGAATCAAACCAACAACCTTTCGGTAACTAACCCACTTCTATAACCATTAGGCTACGGCTGCCCAGCCAGATTACCGGAATGCAAGGAAAATGCGAGTTAACAAATGCATATTTTTAGATTCCTTTTACTGCAGTGTCCAGAGAAAAATAACCCTTTATGCGTCTGCTTGGGCTGCTCAAAGCCCTTGCAACATTTAAAAGACCCATGGAAACCACTACCATGTTTAGATGACATATTATTTTATAGTAATGATTGGCAGTGGCATTTACAACACCTTAGAGTGGTCCATCCTAGAGATGGACAGACCTCACAGCAAACCCAAAAGAGTGTGCAACTGGGCAAGTGTGAGTACGGTATCTGGGTTTCACCTTGGGTTATGGGCAAGTGCACCCTCAAATTGATGAGACCGAGTCATCATATCATCAGCCTGTTCACTGAGCTCACTAACTACGGGGTACCAGGTCTGGCCCATCGGACAGAGCTGTGTCAAAAAACCTTTCTGCTAAATAAAGCTGGTTTTATTTGGAGGCCCGTTGTTTCATTCTCCAGACTTTACTTTCTCCTCACTTTTTTATTTTAAAGATGGAACTTACACGTGAGTTTTATCTTTGTGCTGGCAGTGAGAGCATGGCTGAGTGCTCGCTGTAGACAGAGAAGAATCAGGTAGAACCAGATAACATGTGATGAGACTATCCTGTGTCTAATTTCTGGCAAGGTATTTATGTGTGTTGCTGTGTGCTTACAAGAACCCAGTATTCAGAGAGAGAGAAGGGAGACTGCGTCGACACAAGCTGTGTGTCTCAGTCCAAACCATGGATGTGTGTGTGTGTGTGTGTGTGTGTGTGTGTGTGTGTGTGTGTGTGTGTGTGTGTGTTTATGTGTCTCCGGGTGGGACAAAAAGATTGAACTGCTGAAAATTGCATGGCTGTTTTCAGCAGCTGTGAGTAAATCTGTATAAATTCACCTGTCTCGGTGTCCTCAGTACCCTGAGCCTGGAAAGTGTCACAGTGACTTTGGATTGCAGTTAATACAAACAGTTTTGCTATGATGACATAAGCCCTCAGTTTCCATGATAACTTTAGGACTGCAATTGCCATGAACAATTTTGCATATCTCATTAGCTCATTATGTGCTTCTAACTGCATAAAAAAGTGAATGTCAAATGTTTTTTTTTTTTTTTTTGGAAGTGCTTATACATTCTTAAGTCCCTGTTTAAAACCAGAGTATTTTTTTTACATACAGGTATAGGCTCAATCTCATTTGGGCGATAAAGATGAATTTTTAGGTTGGGAGTGAGCATGAGGGGTCTGCGACCGATATCGTTGACCATATCCACCCGTTGTGGACAATCGTACCGTTTTTTGAAACTGATTTCCAAATGTTGGACTAATCGGTAACTGTCGCCAACTATCCGCGATTATATTGCTGACAGTCTGAGACCGTTGTAGTCGATCACAAATATTCGCAGATAGTTAAGGACTTAGATGCAGACAGTCTCAGACCTAGTTGCCGACCATCAGAGAATCTACACATTTTTTTTTCGAGTTTAACTGGTTTTCATGTTAATCACTGTCAGTACAGACTGGGACAAGGACATAACACGGACAGCCAAGATAAGTCGTGACTTAACATTAACATGGGTCTAGCCGTGCTTTTGGGAGAGTACGAGTAAAGAGTATGCGCTGCTTTGACCTGACATAGTAGTAGTGCAGGTGGTTAGGGGATGAACCAGTGCAGGATCGCGCATTTTTAACCCACTGACCCGAGTTCAAAACCCACCTAATAGATACATTTTTTATTTTATTTTATTTTATTTTTTTACTTTTCTGCACTCGAGAAAGTTTGATCGTTTGAGTGACCTCCAGGTTCCGTGGGTCACTATGGTCATGGATATCGTCAGTTTGGTCCGTAACAACGGTCACTGATTGTAGCCAACAAAGTCTCGGGCAGTCAAACTGTCTGTGACTGTCTGCAACCATGTCTGCGACCATAGTTGGGGATGGTTAGCGATATGGTCGCCAGCTACAAAGAAGACAGTCAAAAACGGTTTCATGGTAGATACTGAATTATTCATAAAGGAAAACATCTAAAGTAAATATTGTGTCATATGTGATTCAGACCATCATGTAGTGGTTAGCACTTCCACCTTACAGTAAGAAGGTCCTGGGTTTGAGCCCGGTGCCTGATGAGAGCATTTCTGTGTGGAATTTTTCATGTTTCTCCCTGTGCTTGTGTGGGTTTTCTCCACGTTCCTCCCACAGTCCAAAGACATGCACATTCAGCGAACCTGATATTCTCAGTTGTCCATGAGTGTGGATGGTGGTGTGTCTGTATTGGCTCTGCGATGGCAAGATGATAAGCCATTCACGGTGTACCCTGCACTTTGCCCTTCTTTTTTCTTTTCATCAAATAATTTGTCAAATAATTTTGTGGTTGGACCAAGAAGGCAAGTGTCCTGATTATAACAAAACAAATTAATAAATTAATGCCTGCTACTAGGCGGCACGGTGGTGTAATGGTTAGCACAATCACCTCACAGCAAGAAGGCCTTGATTCGATTCCCAGGCTCGGGATGTTTTTGTTGTGTGGAGTTTACATGTCCTCCCTGTGCCTCCATGGGTTTTCCTCCAGGTACTCAGGTTTCCTCCCACAGTCCAAAAACATGCACGGTAGGCTAATTGGCTGTTCCAAATCGCCCCTAGGTGTGAGAGTATGAATGGTATGTGAATGGTTGTTTGAGTGATGAACTGGCGAGCTGTCCAGGGTGTACTCCGCATTCGCCCAGAGTCGGCTGATGAGCGCCAGCCTCCCCGCGACCCTAATTAGGATAAAGCGGCTTAGAAAATGAATGAATGAATGAATGTCTAATACTACTTTGTGTCAGTAATAATTTCAAAACACAACATTTTTACGTGGAAAAAAAAGTCATTTTCATGATTTAATCTCTAAAATGTTTTAGATAATGTCAATTCACATGTGTTAGATTTTTAAGACCTAATCACGAAGTTAAGCTGTGATCAATTTTTTGGATGCAAGTCTGAAATCAGAGTTCAAGCATTTCAAGTATTTCATTTGGCAAGAACAACAACAAAAAGAGCCAGTGTTATGCCTACCCTTCTCAACTCTACAAAGCTTCACCTGATAAGCTTGTCTAGACTAGAGAGGCACCAACTGTCATGCGTCTATAAAATTGATTATCCACCTCTCAGCACATTCCATAGACTTCCATCAGCATGTTTTCTCATATTAAGTAATTTGCATTTTGTTTTTCTTCTTTTAATGTATCTTCATTCTATCTATGGTTGTCTGAAACTCAAACAGATAATAATACAGTTATACTTGATAGTGATTGCAGTGATTAATATATTTACGCTGACAAGAATTCTTTTAACCCTAACTGATGCGATGTGGAGCTTCTCATTTCTAAAACCACCGTGTTCGAAATCCTTATCCTGTGGTAATGAAAAAGATGGAACTGTGTTTCAGAAGGTTTCAATTTTAGGCCTGCCTTAATCAAAGAAAACAACTAAGGAGGCTGCTGAAATTATTGAAATTATAGCACTTCCTTAAACCCTGAAAGGATAGTTCCGGGGTGGCACAATAGCGCAGTGGTCGGCACATCCGCCTCACAGCAAGAAGGGCTGGGTTCGATTCCTAGGCTCGTTGAATTTCGGTATGGAGTTTGCATGTTCTCCCCGTGCTTGCGTGGGTTTCCTCCGGGTATTCCGGTTTCCTCCCACCGTCCAAAAACGTGCACAGTAGGCTGATTGGCTGTTCCAAATCACCCCTAGGTGTGAGAGTGAGTGAGTGTGAATGGTTGTGTGTGTTTTGGCCCTACGATAGCCTGGCGAGCTTTCCAGGCTGTACACCGCCTTCACCCAGAGTCGGCTGAGATAGGCGGCAGCCTCCCTGTGACCCTAATTAGGATTAAGCAACTTAGAAAATGAATGAATGAAAGAGGATAGTTCTGATCCATCAACTTTGTGGAAGAAATGTGGTCAGTAAAAAAAATATTAACAGTAAAACTCGAGGCCATGTAATATTGAAAGTAATCTCACATAGTGAGCATTTCCACACACACACAAAGTGAAAGAACTCACAGGGCCAGGACTAGTGAGGTTAATAAGCATAAATCACTTGTTAAACCACATGTTTGTGCAGTTAATCAGGGAAAGAGTTGGATTCTGGTGCAATGTAAAAAGTTCATGTGGTCTGATTTATCCTATTCCAGAGCAATGGGCAGGTCAGGGAAAGAGGGGAAGCACAAGGAATGATAGTGCATGCATACTGGCCACTATTCAAGCCTCTGGAGACAGTGTTATGATTTGAAGTTGCTTCAGTTGGTAAGGGTAAGGCTTAGCAAAGGTATGTGGCAATAAAATAACGTCAGCTGATGATCAGGTTATCTCATTAAATGGACTTTTTCTTCACTGATGGCACAGGCCTGATAAAAATCAGGTTCAACCTGTGAAAGAGTGGTTCGGGGAGCATGAGGAATCACACATGAACGGAGACCAGAGAGTCATGACCTTAACCCGATTGAAAGTCTTTGGGATGTGCTGAAGAATACTTTACGGACTCTCTCTTCATCCTTTTAAACATTTTTGAAAAATCATGACAGTGGCCAGATACACTTCATTATGGTGTCTTTGAAAGCTCATTTGAAGTACTACACGCGAACATTAAAGTGCGCTCCATTATGGCATCTTTTAAAACGGAGACCGGTTTTTAGTCAAAATTCATTTGAAAAACAGGCTCAATATTATAAAATATGTCAGTTCATTATTCTGATATATTCATCTATTATCATGAACTAGTTTCAAATATTATTAAAAAAAAGTTCCATTATTTTGAAATATGCATTCATTATATATTTTAATCATTCATTCATTCATTTTCTAAGCCGCTTAATCCTAATTGGGGTCGCAGGGAGGCTGGCGCCCATCTCAGCTGACTCTGGCCGAAGGCGGGGTACACCCTGAGCAGCTCGCCAGACCATCGCAGGGCCAACACACATACAACTATTTACACTCGCACTCATGCCTAACTTAGCCAACTCAGCCACTTAGCCTACTGTGCATGTTTTTGGACTGTGGGAGGAGACCGGGGTACCCAGAAGAAACCCATGCAAGCACAGGGAGAACATGCAAACTCCACACAGAAACACCCCGAGCCCGGGAATCGAACCCGGGCCTTCTTGCTGTGAAAGTCCACTGCACCACCGTGCCGCCCATATATTTTATTTCATAATGCAATTGTATATAAAATGATATAGACTACATTCCATGACAGAACATGAGTTTTACTTCTCTGCCTATTCGTTTCAAACTAGTCGATATCAGACCCAGCAAGAAGCGAAAGATCAGCCAACGAGTGTTTAGCTCCCACCCACCAGTGTCTCGCACTGACAAAGACCTATTATTATCTTAAGGGTTATTGTTATGAAATAAAATGGTTTTTTATTCTGCTAGTAATTACTTCTTCCCGTGCTTGTAAGGGTTTCCTTCAGGTACTAAAGACATGCGCATTAGGTCAATAGGCTGTTCCAAATTGTCCCTGTGGATGCGAGTGTGAATGATTGCGTGAGTGTTGGACCTACCTGCGATGGTATGGTGAGCTGTTCAGGGTGTACCCCACCTTTGCCCAGTGTCAGTTAATGTAGGCACCAGTCTCCCTGTAAGGATTAAGCGGCTCGGCAAATGAGTGAGTGAGCGAGAAAACAAGAAGGCCATATAGTATAATTTTTTTCTTACCCCCACATATACATATATATGGGCACGTCATTGTATTCCTGGTGATTCAGCGTCCAGATTGCTTATAGTCTCTCCTTAAGTCATCTGTAATGTTAAGGCATGTTGTGTTGTGTTATGCGATAACGGAATTTTGGGTGAAAGACCACACCTAAAACCCATTTCCCAGTAACTAACTCTGTGAGATATTTTGGAAAGATTATCATGTTATGACTTACAGAAACATATGGAACTTGTTTGCAGTGCTCTTAGAAGTCTTATTTGTGTCTTATATTATGTCCTTTGTCTGAATGCTGTTTGTGGTAACTGTTGTGCTACAGTCTTGGACGGGGTCAGCTTGTGAAAAAGCTTTTATTTTTGTATATAAAAATATCTTCATGTTACAAGACTTAGGTCTGAATGGAGTTGGCAGTGTATTAGCTTCTAACATTCTTTATTATGGCCTGTTTATTCTCCTTCTGGGCCCACTCCTTGCCAGTTCTCACCACCATGGCCAAAACTTCAGCTGCTTCAGGCCTTGCTTGGAAACCCCTCACAGTATGACATTTAACATATCAAATAGCAGTGAGATTATCTCATCTGATACGTTCCCAAAGAATTCATATTTCTTCTTGTATATTACATTCATCCACATCGAAATCTTGCAATAAATACAAGATTATAAAGAATAAAAAAGTAAAAAGTTGCTCTATGGGCAGTGGTGGCCTTGTGGTAGGGTGCTGGATTGCTGGTCCCAAGGTCGGGGGTTCAAGCCCCACTATCAGCGGGATGTCACTGCTGTCCCCCAGTGCAGCTAACTGGGTTATCAAAGGCCGGCCATTTCTCTCACTGTCTGTGGTGAGAGGAATGTAAAAGAACCATCGCTGATTTTCATCAAGAGTAGGCTGCATAGCCGTCAGCGTGTTTCTGCCCTGCGATGGTCTGGCGAGCTGTCCAGAGTTGGCTGAGATGGGCTCCAGCCTCCCCACGACCCTAACTAGGATTAGGCGGTTCAGAAAATTAATGAATGAATGAAAAGTTGCTCTTCCGTATAGTTTAGCTAAGATAACTATCAATCTCCACAAAGAAACTAAAAAACTCCACACAAAAACACTCCGAGCCCGGGAATCGAACCCGGGACCTTCTTGCTGTAAGTCGGACATCCATTGAGTTTTATATGTAAAATATTTTTTAGCAGATTAGCAGGTTATAATATCTGCAGTATAAACAAATGTGCTTCCTGTTGTAAGCATGTGCATGTGTTTGAAGAGTCTGCAACTGTGTGTGACAAAAATATCACAAATGCTTCACAAAAGTGGCTTGTACGGGGGGGTTGGGAGAAAAAAAGCCACTCATCAAAAAAGGCCACATCAAGTCATGCTGTCTTAAGTGCCGCCTAAGGACGCACGGCTGCGATCGTATCAAGGACTATAATCAGTGCACATGCGGAGACTATATAAGACTCATTTAGACCTCAATCACAAGCGAGGTAATTAATGTCTTTCTGTTTCTTGGTCTGTTTGTGTCTTAAACACACTTTCTTGGTCTGTTTGTGTCTGTTTGTGTCTTAGAGTATTTCTTGCCTCTGTATGTTCTGTTGTCAGACTGGCCATAACTTTTTTGTTGCTGCCTTATTTACTTCTGCCCTGGACGCCGCTGCCATATCCGCCATTATAGTGATTATAGAAATAACCGCTCTGCCTCTGCATCCTGCTCTTCTCTCCCTGTGACATCCTTGTACGGAGATTTCTCCAGAATCTCGGAATTTGTACTGTAGATGATTAAATATTTAAAGTCTTTGCAATGTTATGTTGAGCAACATTATTCTGAAACTGTTCCACAATTAAATTAGGATTTCAAGTATCTTGGGGTCTTGTTCACGAATGAGGGAAGGATGGAGAGGGAGATTGACAGGCGGATCGGTGCAGCCCCTGCTGTAAAGCGGAGCTTGTACCTGACTGTCGTGGTGAAGAGGGAGCTGAGCCGGAAGGCAAAGCTCTCAATTTAGCAGTCAATCTACGTTCCTACCCTCACCTATGGTCACGAGCTTTGGGTAGTGACCGAAAGAACAAGATCGCGAATACAAGCGGC
>JBCNYH010000009.1:19612507-19627496 GCA_039654325.1 Tandanus tandanus
CATTTACAGCCTTTGGGAGATGCCCTTATTCAGAACAAACCCACTTTAAGCCACACTATACCATTATTTAAGAATTAAGTGTAAGGTTTAATGTTTAGAGACATATTTGCATGCCACAGTGCCATCTGTAGTCTAGATAGTTATAAAAATATTGTAATCATTCCTACGCACCCACTGCCCCCTGTAGGTCCACGTAGGCAGTGTTTTCTCATTTCAGGTTTTAAAACCTCAAAAGTCTTCAAAGTCCAACCAGCCACCAGGAGGCAAAATGAATGTGGAAACATCTGAATGAACTCCACATGTACACCGTCAGGCTTTTGAGAAGGATTTTTTAATGCTCATTTTTAGACAAGCCCTATTAGTTGTATGCTGCAATTCTATAATTACAGAATAACAGGGCTCATTACACACTCATTGTGAGTAATAATAACAAATTAGTTTGTCTAAGTGTGGCATGATGGTGCAGTGGGTAGCAGTGTCACCTTACAGCAAGAAGGGTCAGGGGTCAAAAGCTGTAGCTGACCTGGGACCTTTTTGCGTGTTCTTTCTGGATGTTCCTGTTTCTTATCACAGTCAAATGACGTGCATTACAGCAACTGGCTAAATTGCCGTAGTTGTGAATGGTTGTTTGGCTCTATTTTAGCCCTGCAATAGATTGTAAGCCTGTTGAGCGTAAGCCTCTCACCCAAAATTAGGTTGGGATTGGCTCCAGCCTCCCCACCAACCTTTATGGTTAAGTGATATAAATAATGTTGAGATCGATATTTTCATGTCAAGCAAATAGTGATGAAAAATAATGACCCTAAAGTGTCACTATGAAATAAACTGTAAATTAATCAATAGATTATTCACAGTGTGAATGATTCAAATATACATACTGTAAAATTGGTTTTAGAGGTCACTGCCTGAACTAATTTTATTCTTGACAATGTGTACATTGTTAGCTTTGTTTCACTAGACTTATTAATACGTCTATTATAATAATTTATGCATTTATTAATATTTATTTGTTTTAAGAATTTGACATTTTTTTCACCGAACTTGAGTTTATCAGCTTTTTGTAAGCAGCAGCACACCTCTAATTTTAAGGGTGGGCAGCCATTTCCATGCTAGATTTCTCTGGATGGAGGTGAAGAGGAGGAACAGAGATAGCAAAAAAGATAAATAGGCTACACCCTACTGACAGCACTGTTAGGTGGCAGAACTTTGCGCCACCGTCTTAGTCGTTGCTACTCACTGTCAGATATAGCTTACAACAGCATAAATAGTAAGAATATGAAGTTTTGACAGCTCAGAGCCGCAGTGCTTCAGTGTAAATTGTAGTAACTAAGTAACCAACCAGGATGGCAGGCAGGCATCGCTTATCTATCATATATAAGATCTAAAAAGACAAACATTGATGTGTGCCAATTGTGCAATAATCATTCAACGTATCCAATGTCAATGATAGGTATGGGCAATGGTGGCCCGGTGGTAGGGTGCTGGATTACTGATCCGAAGGTCAGGGGGTCAAGCCCCACTGTCACCGGGTTGTCACTGCTGTCCCCCCAGTGCAGCTAACTGGGTTATCAAAGTGAAAGGCATGTAATAGAAAAATTGCTGACTTTCGAAAAGAGAAGGCTGCATTGCCATCAGCATGTTTCTGCCAAGCGATGGCCTGGCGAGCTGTCCAGGGTGTACTCTGCCCTTGCCAAGAGTCGGCTGAGATGGGTGCCAGTCTCCCCCTGACCCTAATGATGATTAAGCGGTTCAGAAAATGAATGAATGAATGATGGATATATCAGCTTGTAGAAGAATATTAAGAATTATCTGGTGGCTTCGAATGAATAATACAGCAGATTAAAAAATGTTACAACCTCAAATGTAGGTTGGGATTTTATGTTATAGACCAACACAAAGTGGCACATCATTGTGAAGTAGAATGAAAATGATACATGGTTTTCTAAATATTTTACAAATAAAAATCTGAAAAGTGTGGTGCGCATTTGTATTCAGCCCCCTTTACTCTGATCCCCTAAATAAAATTCAGTGCAACCAGTTGCCTTCAGAAGTCACCTAATTAGTAAATTGAGTCCACCTGTGTGTTATCTAATCTCAGTATAAATACAGCTGTTCTGTGAATACCTTGAAGGTTTGTTAGAGAACATTAGTGAACAAACAGAATCATGAAGCCCAAGGAAAACACCAGACAGGTCAGTGATAAAGTTATAAAGAATTTTAAAGCAGGGTTAGGTTCTAAACAATATCCCAAGCTTTGAACATCTCGTGGAGCACTGTTCTATCCATCATCAGGAAATGGAAAGAGTATGGCACAACTGCAAACCGACCAAGACATGACCATTCATCTAATCTGACAGGACAGGCAAGGAGAGCATTGATCAAAGAAGCAGCTAAGATGCCCCTGGTAACTCTGGAAGAGCTGCAGAGATCCACACCTCATGGGGGAGAATCTGTCCACAGGACAACTATTAGTCATGTACGTCACAAATCTTGTACTTTATGGAAGAGTGGCAACAGGAAGGCCATTCTGAACAAGAAAGCCATAAGAAGTCCTGTTGCAGTTTGCCAGCCATGTGAGGGACACAGCAAACATGTAGAAGAAGGTGCTCTGGTCAGATGAGATCAAAATGTAACTTTTTGGCCTAAATGCAAAATGCTATGTGTGGCAGAAAAATAACATCATCCCCACCGAGAAACATGGTGGTGGCAACATTATATGTGGGGATGCTTTTCTTTAGCAGGGACAGGGACAATTGGTCAGAGTAGATAGGAAGATGGATGGAGCCAAATACAGGGCAATCTTGGAAGAAGTCTGCAAAAGTCTTGAAACTGGGGCGAACGTTCTTATAGCAGGAAAACGACCCTAAACATAGAGCCAGAGCTACAATGGAATGGTTTAGATCAAAAAATATTCATGTGTTACAGTGTCCCAGTTAATGTTCAAACTTAAATCCAATTGAGAATCTGTGAACAGATGCTCTCCATACAATTTGACTGAGCTTGAGGTATTTTGCAAAAAATAATGGGCAAATATTTCAGTCTCTAGATGGGCAAAGCTGGCTAAGACATGCCCCAAAAGACTTGCAGCTGTAATTGTAAAAGTATTAACTCAGGAGGCTGAATACAAATGCACCACACACTTTTCAGACTTTTATTTGTAGAAAGGTTTGAAAACCATGCATTATTTCATTTCAAATTATTCAAAAGCCTAAACCATTGACATTTTCAGTGGAGTAACCTATATGTAAGTGTAAGGTATGATAACAAAAAACTGCATCAGACATTAAAAACCTGCAAATCTGAAGCATTGTGAAGTGATTCTGAATTATGTAAAAACCAGTCTGAAGTGGAAAAACCACACCCACTCAGAACAGGAAGCACAGTCAGACCGCAACTCCTCAGCTGATGGGTAAACCACATTTAAACGTGTGTGTGTGTGTGTGTGTGCGCGTGTGTGTGCGTGTGTGTGTGTGTGTGTGTGTGTGTGTGTGTGTGTGTGAGTGTGTTGGGGAAGGGGACAGGGAGAGCACGTCCCTATGTACTTTTCAATGCACCGTGTCATAATCAAGAAATTAAAACAACAACAACAACAAGGTCATTATAGCTGACTAATAGCAATTATCCCACTTATAGTAAAAACTTAATTGTGCTACATCATCTAGCTACTTCATTAAACTGTTGACATGCCACAACCACTTCCATTTTAACTGTGATATGTCATGCTCAAACATTTACACTTCAGACTTACTACAAAATAATTAAAAACTAACCATTTAAACGGGACATTGAACCTCAAAACTGAATTGTTTGATTGATGAGCAAGATGGCAGCGCAGGTAGACGCAGCGGCCCGGGCTCTCCGTGTTTTAGCACCTACCTCTTTTATTTTCTTTATTTTGTGTGCTCTTATTTTCTTTTCTGTGCTCAGTCCCTGGCAGCTGCACATGTGCAGTATAGCAGGGTCAAGCTGCTCATGGTTTTGGACAATTACTGCTCCACATCTGACAATAATAGCAGCTGGGACTTCATTCCGCCAAAGATCCATGAGCCCACGGACCTCTCTCTCCATCCCCCTGCTGAAGTGGTGCAGGCTTCAGCGACACAGGAAACAGAAGAGGAAGAAGAGAGTGGGGCTAAGGGCTCAGCTAAATACTAACCCTTACAAACCAGCCATACCGAGTCTATTTCTTACCAACTTCCGGTCACTCAACAACAAGATGGATGAGTTACGACTGCATTTTAATTCACGCCGCATAGCTTACTGTGTAACAGTAGTATCGGAGACTTGGTTGGCACTTCCACCCCGGACGCCGCAATTGAGCCAGCAGGCCATGCTACCTTCAGAGCGGACAGAACTAGCATGTCTGGTAAGAAACGCGGAGGAGGCCTGTGTGTTTACAGTAACAAAAGCTGGTGTTTCGACGCCATAATCAAGGATATTCACTGCTGTCCAGACATATAGTATCTGATGGCACAGTTTATGTGCTGCCCGAAGCTAACACTAAGCTAGCCATGGAGCTGCTACAACACTCCATTAACAAACAGCTAGCGGTGCAGCCGGACTGTGTTATAATTGTGGTAGGAGACTTTAATCATGCAAACCTGAAACCTGTCCTGCCTAGATTCTACAAAAATGTGAATTTTCAAAAGAGGGAAAAAACACACTGGATCAGGTCTACACCAGCGTTGCAGATGCCTATAAAGACACCCTCCTGCCACATCTTGAACTCTCAGACCACCTCTCTCTGTCCCTGATTTCTGCTTACAGTCCTAAAATCTGTAGCCAAAGACCTGCAGTTAAAACAGTACCAGTGTGGACTGAGGAATTGTTTTGACTCTACAGACTGGGGAATATTCGCAGAAGAGACAGACCTGAAGGGTCACACATCAGCTGTACTTTCATACATAAATTACTGCACTGAGAGTGTGACCACAACAAAGACTGTTAAAGTGTTGCCGAACCAGAAACCGTAGTTCAACGGTGAGGTGCGCACCCTGCTTAGAGCACGGGATGATGCCTTCAAGTCAGGAGACCAGCAGGCTTACATAGAGGCACGCCGGTCCCTGCGAAGAGGTAGTAAAAAAGCCATGCACAAATATAAACAACTCATCGAGGAGCACTTTGATGAAAACAACACCAGGAATATGTGGTAGGGAATCAAGACACTCACTGGCTACAAGGACACTCACATCAGCGGACTCCTCGGACAACACCCTACCAGACACCCTGAACCAGTTCTTTGCCCACTTCGACCAACACAACAGAGAGGCGTGCATCTGCCCTGCTCTTCCAGAGAGGGGTGACGACCCCATCCAGCTGCAGCAGCACCAGGTCAGAGCTACCCTGCACAGAGTTAATGCAAGGAAAGCTACTGGTCCAGACAGAGTAACAGAAAGGGTACTTAAAACATGCGCAGAACTAGCAGGGGTTTTTACCACCATCTTTAACCTCTTGCTACTGCAATGTATAGTTCCCACCTGCCTCAAGACAGCCACCATTGTTCCAGTGACTAAGAAGAGCACAGTGAGCTGCCTGAACGACTATCGCCCAGTTGCCCTAACCCCCATCATCACCAAATGCTTCGAGAGACTTGTCTTGTCTCACATTAAGGCTGCCATCCCTGCTGATCTTGATCCACATCAGTTTGCATACAGAGCAAACAGGTCAACAGAGGATGTCATCATTACAGCCCTCCACACAGCCCTTACACACAGTAGTAACTCCTATGTGAGGATGCTGTTCATAGACTTCAATACAGTTCTACTGCATAAACTGGTTCCGAAATTGGGCAACCTGGGCCTGGGGAGTTCACTATGCACCTGGATACTGGATTTTCTTAGCAATAGACCTCAGAATCTCAGCATAGGAGACCACATCTCCTCTACTCGAATCCTAAACACCACAGGGGTGTTCTCAGCCCCCTCCTCTTCTCCCTGTTCACACACGACTATTTCCCCATTCACACCAGCAACACCATCATCAAATTCGCAGACGACACCACCTTCATAGGTGTGGGTCAGCCTATAGAAAGGAGGTCCGGCATCTGCGGCGATGGTGTGACAACAATATCCTGGACCTAAACACATCCAAGACAAAGGAGATGATAATGGACTTCAAAAGACCTAAACAAACTGAGCACTCTGCCCTCTATATTGATGGAGAGGAGGTAGAGAGGGTGGAGTGCTTCAAGTTTCTTGGAGTCCTGGAAATCTGGAATATTCAAATCAATTCATTAATTCATTCATCCATTCATTTTCTGAATCGCTTAGTCCTAATTAGGGTCGCAGGGAGGCTGCCGCCCATCTCAGCCAACTCTGGGTGAAGCCATTGTATACCCTGGACAGCTCGCCAGACCGTCGCAAGTCCAACACACACACAAACATTCACACACTCACACCTAGGGGTGATTTGGAACAGCCAATTAGCCTACCTTGCATGTTTTTGGACTGTGGGAGGAAACTGAAGTACCCAAAGAAACCCATGCAAGCACTGGGAGAACATGCAAACTCCACACAGAAACCCCCGAGCCTGGGAATCAAACCCAAACCTCTGCGCCACTGTGCCACCCTACATAATTATTAATTACACAATTTTAATTGAACATCTATGGCAAATTATTGTTCATAGCATACCGTATTTATGGAGCATGTTACATTAAAGTACAAAAAACCAGGATACACAGGCATAGGATCATTATAGAGTTACAGAAATATGCAAAATTCTTAGGCACCCAAGAACACTAGCTACACTTTTTGTTATATATATATATATTTTTTTTTTTTTTGATGAAATTATTCAGTTAGTACAAAAATATTTTAGATTTTAGAATTTCTGTGATCAATTATTTAACTTAAACTCTCTTTTCTTTTTCTTTCTTTCGGATGCTATCCATGGAAGTGAGATATTTTCCATCCCCTGCTGTATGATCATGACCTTTGGAGGCAGGGCTAGTGGAAAAGCAATTAAGTCAAATGCTGCCAGCAATAATCGGAAGAAATCATTACCATGCCAGGCTATAAAAATAAAAGGGTTGTTCATAAAATGATTCTCTGGGGTGTTGAAGATTCCATTTGTCCCTAAAAGGTCGAGGTTTAAAAAAAAAAAAGAGAGATAAATTTAGCTAGGAGGCTCAGATGTATTTTTATCACAGTCCTTTCACTGTTGTACTATTAGGTGGGTGTAAATAGTGGGACGTAGGGAGAGAAATGAGGTCAAGAGCAATGTATGACTGGTTAATAGTAATGGCAAAGGAACCCAGTATTCATTCAATCTGATCCATATAAATACTCTAATGGACTCTACCTTTTTAAAATTTACATCTGACATATTATTGAATATTCAGTATAATCTCCAAAACTGAAAATAATCGTACTTTATGGGGTGATCACATTAGAGGTGTGATTGAAAAGCGACTGAAACGGTTGTATTTTTTATTTTTTTTTTGCGAATTTTATGGCAATTTTGAAATTCACATCAAGATGTTTTGCGACTCCACATGCAAGCGAATATTTTACGGCTTGAATACATAAATCACGCCAAAGTTGCAAGAAGGACGCGTGACTGATTTGCAAATAATTTGCGATTGGTTTGCGGATGTTTGATGACAAAAAGCGAATCTCCTGTCGTAAATCAGTTGTGTTTTGTTTGCTTTTTGTTTTCAAACTCTTCGCTTTTTGTTTTTAATTATTCGTTTTTTCGTTCTCAAGAAAAAGCATCAAGTTGGAGGCATCTGCCAGCAAGTCTGAAACTTTCCATGTGGAAGTCTCCAACTTGATGCTTTTTCTTGAGAACGAAAAAAACGAATAATTTAAAACAAAAATGCTTTTTCTTGAGAACGAAAAAACGAATAATTTGTGAGCAAAACGACGACTTTGCGACCCTCTCATTATGTGTGCGGACTGTTTGAGAAAAGTTTGAGACTACTCTGCGTCAGAGTGATGTTTTGTGACATTCACAGAAATATCAAATATGTTTTTGCGATGAGTTCATGAACCAGGCGACCAAAATGTGATGCCGCGAATGTCGCGAGACAAAATTGAGAATGAAAAGCTCTAGTGTGATCACCCCCTTAATGTAAAAATATTTGAATGAAATTGAATGAATGAAATGTGGGTACGTACATGGTTCATTCATGATAACTGTAACTAAATTGAAAGATGTAGAATAATGAAAAAAAAAATTTATAACAAAAATAAATAAAGGTGAGGTGCAGAGTAACACTGGCAAAATGACTTAAAAACAGATTAGCATCCAGTAAATAATACATTTGACAACAGGGAAATAACCAAGTGAAGTATATGATGTCTGATGGCGGAGGATAGGTGGCACAGAAATGCTGAAAAACTCAGGAATTCTTAGAGACTGTCATGTGATTATCATACAGAATTTCAAAATGCATTCCCAGTTTCTTTGTGGATGTTCTTTTAGTTATAGCTCTTAGGTCATGTACATTTTTGTATCGACTACTGTGGCTCTCGAGCAGGTCTCTTGTCTTACAAAATAACATGGGTGTGCTGGGCTAGCCATTAGAAATTAAACACTATGGGGTTTTTAGGGATTTGTCTTTAGGCCCCTGTTTTTCTCTTCTTCACACTGTGGTACAGGCTGAGCACCACAATGGTTCAGGGAAGATATCAAAAAGCACAATTTAGGTGGATTTAAATTAGCAAATACTTCAGGGCCTTTGACTGGATAAATACTTCCCTAATTAGTATGCATAATTTATTTCATGTTCCAAACTAATTTAGCATTTATTAGGGTCACAGAGAGAGTGGAGCCCATCCCAGCCGGCTCCAGGAAAAGGTGGGGTACACTTTGAACAGCTTGCCAGGCCATCACAAGGCCACCAAACACACACAGAGAGAGAGAGAGAGAGACACACTCATTCACATGAAAAACATTCCCACTCACTTACACCTAGGGAAAATCAAAAATAGCCAGTTAGCCTAATGTGCTTGTCTTTGGACAGTGAGAGAAACCGGTATACTCATAGAAGCACAAATGGAACATGCAAACTCTACACAGAAACACCCTCGCCAGGCATGGGGCTCAAACCTAGGCCCATCTTGATGTGAGGCTGAAGTGCTAACCACTATGTCACCATGCCATTCTAATATGTTTCAGCCGTCATCTTTTTTTTTAGCCCTCACTCTTGCAGTGAGCTGAATTTCTGTATCACCCTACTATCCTCCTTAAAACCAGCTTTCAGCATTTTTCTCCCACTTAGCGAACCTGTACTCCATTTCTCCTTTAGCCATCACCGCCTGCACCTTATCAAACCTTCCAGACCATGTCTCCTTTTCCTCCCACAATAATCTCGCAGGAACTTCACAACACATCTCTTCATCTGTACTGAACCCACCAGATCCTCCATTCCAATCCTCCCTGACCAACCAAACACTTTTTTAATACAAGATTGAAAAAGTCTGTCAGATGTTCACTTCCTCCCCAACTCCAACACTACACATTAGGGATTTCCCTTCCTCTTTACTGGCTCAGTTTTGCAGTCTAGTAACATAAGATATCCTGCAAGTCATCCTGTCATCTAGTCCTACCACCTGCCCACTGGATTCAATCACTTCCACAATGATCCAGACCATTTCTCAAGACCTTATCCTCTTCATCACCACTATCATCTATAGGTCTATATTATCTGGTCATGTCCAACTGCATTCAGCCATTCTGAAGAAGCCCACTATTCATCCCGGAGACAGAGTACAGACTGAGAAAGGCCATCAGCCAAGAGCAGTACAGAGAGAAGCTGGATGACTTCTACTCCACTGCTGACTCTGGGTGGATATAGCAGGGCCTGCAGCACATCACAGACTATCGGACCAGCTTCAAAACCACAAACATTGTCCCCCTTCCCAAGAAGAGCCCACCCACCTGCCTGAACAATTACAGGCCAGTAGCCCTCACTCCAATCACTATGAAGTGTTTTGAGAGAGTGGTGCTGGCCCATATTCAGAGCAGCATACCGGACACCCTGGACCCCTTGCAGTATACCTATCGGTCTAACAGATCTACTTCTGACACCATCACTGCTAGACTCCATTATTCTCTTGCCCACCTGGAAAACAAAGCCTCCTACATCAGGATGCTCTTTGTTGACTACAGCTCTGCCTTCAACACAGTCATCCCCCAAAATCTCACCCACAAACTGTCTACACTTGGCCTGAATCCCACTCTCTATGACTGGCTCCAGGACTTTCTGACGGGCAGGCCCCAGTCTGTCAGGATCGGTAATAGGACTTTAGTCAGCATCACTATAAACACAGGCGTCCTGCAGGGATGTGTCCTCAGCCCCATCCTCTACACCATGACTGCACCGCCTCCCACAAGGACAACATCATCCTGAAGTTCACGGATGATACCGCAGTGGTAGGATGCATCACTGGCGATGATGAGGCGGCCTACAGAAGGGGGGTAGCCAGCCTGTTGTCATGGTGTGAGAAAAATAATCTCACCCTCAATACAGAAAAAACAAAAGAGATGATAGTGGACATTAGGAAGGAGAGGAGACCTCATCAGCCACTGTTCATCCGAGAGCTTGAGGTAGAAAGGGTGAGCACCTTTAAATATCTGGGGATCCACATCAGTGAGGACCTGACCTGGACATTCAACGGCTGTACTTTCTGAGCAGGCTGAGGAAGTTTGGCATGTCGCCCAGGATTCTCGGCAACTTCTACAGTTGCATTGTTGAAAGCGTCCTGACCAGCTGCATCACTGTGTGGTATGGCAGCACTACTGTTATGGACCGCAAACGCCTGCAGAGAGTGGTGAAGACTGCTGAGAAGATCACCAGGACCTCACTGCCCTCTCTGCAGAGCATCTACCACCGCAGAGTCCACAGTAGAGCTGCCTCCATCATCAAAGACCCCACCCACCCCCAACATGGACTATTCACACCTCTACCCTCAGGCCGGAGGTATAGAAGTATGAAATGCAGGACCTCCAGGTTACGGAACAACTTCTTCCCTAATGCTATCAGAATCCTAAACAGATTACAGGAATATATAATACCTCATTTGACTTTTTACATCCTCGCCAACTGCACATGTAATATTACAGATAAAACTGATGATGGTGCACACAATATTTATAAATTTATTGTATAGTTTGTTTGTTTTTTTGCACAGTATATTTACATTGCACAGCTACAGTCGTATGTCTATGTATAGTCTCTATCTGTATTTCTATTTTTCTTATCATGTAGTCTATTGATATCCTTGTTTGTTTGTTTTTGTTTAGTTTAACCTATTTTTTAAATACTTTTGGTATTCAGTGTGGACAGCAAAGGAAGATATTCAATGTACAGGGAAACATGTTTCCTGACTGTATATATGACAATAAACTCTTTGAACTTGAACTAGAAGATTAGTCATATCAGGTTACATTGAAGGGATCCACATCTGCTTTATGCAAACTCTCCACTGGTGTCCCCCAGGGTTTAGTCTTTGGTCCTCTTCTTTTCTCCCTCTATACTAGGTCATCTCCTCACATGGTCTCTCAGACCTATATAGATGACACTCAACTTATCCTTTCCTTTTCTCCCCAGACACCTATGTTTCTGCCTGGATTTCTGCATGTGTGGCAGACATCTCATCATGGATGGCAGCTCATCAACTGAAACTCAACTCCAGCAAAAATGAACTGCTGTTCAATCAGCTGATTTTAGAAAAGATTTTTCAGAAGAGTCAAATTATTGGCCTACATCAAGCAAAGAAAACACCTAGAAAGAATGTTAAAATAACTGGAATTGGGTTAAGACTTGTTCAACATGGTATTAAAACCTGGAAGGATCATGGTGGACCATCAACTTTGCGAAAGAGCCGTGGGTGATTTATTTATTTATTGATTGATGGACTGTGATCAGAAATCAATTAAAGCCAGAGCTCAGTTACAAAAGTTACACATCTGCCATTATAAAAATAGAGTTTTACAATTTGAGTCATTCTTTTTGCCATCTGCACTAAAATATCAAAGAATAAGTAACTTCCACCACTAGACAATGCCTTGAATCAAGATTTTTTTTTATAAGTTTGGGCTTGAAATATGGCTTGGAAAAACAGGCACATGCACATATAGATGGACAACGAGGTGGTTTTTTTATGTGACTGACTTCACGTTTGGCAGCTATTTACTCTTGCTCGAATTAATGAATAATTGAATCATTGAAGAGAGTGATTTTTTTTACTTTGATAAAGCAGAGCTAACAATTTTACAATGCTGTCAATCACAAGTGGGCTAACCCAGTTTTTTTAGTAGGTATGTGAATATATTTTCAATTAATTAATCACAAAAAAATTATACAATTAAAAAAAGTGAATTAGCTCAGTGAATGGGATATTTAAATTTTGATGATCAAACCCCAAATGACTCCTTGCATGGTATAATGCACTACCTAGAATACGAAATAAGGGCTGATGTACTTTATTTAGTGCTCTTCTGGAACATATAAATTTAGGCACCGCCTAAAAGCTCCTCATAAGATCTTTGTGAGTTAACTTTCCTAATTGTTGCAGTGACCCCCCGCAAAAAAAATAAAAAATCAGTAAAAACATTGGAAAACTCCTTGTTTGCCAGAAATGCTTTATTATACTCATATAAAGATTCAGTGATGAGACTTTTACTTGTGCGTTTTTATTCTGGCAAAAAATAAATAAATAAATAAAAATAAAAAAGATTCCATCTTTGATTTGGGGGGAAAAAATGAGGATTTAACCTAATATAAAATAATTTTAATTTGTTTTTGTTTGGATGATGTTTTGGTAAAAAGTACTACCATGTGTTTTCTTTCCATATTCCTCCTACCCCCAGGCAGCGTGCTTTCCCTCTCTCCCTCTCTCTCTCTCTCTCTCTCTCTCTCTCTCACTCACACACACACACACACACACACGCGCGCGCGTTTTATGAATATCAGATTTCACTATACTAACTGGTTGTCTTGGACAAACGGAAATCCACTAATATTATATGTTGTATATAAAAAATACATTGAGAGCAAAAATTATGTATGCGACTAGAGCACATGCACAGCTATGGCACAGCTACTTTAAAAGCTAATTAAGTCAAGTCATAAAAAAAAAAAATCAACGGTAGAACTCACAGCTATGTTTAATAGTAAAATTAAGAGGATTTCCATATGAAAAATGTGACAAGAGCTCGCAGGATTAGGATTAAATATCTTGGCCATAAGAAATGTGTGGCCATAAGAAAAGTGCTTGTTAGTGAAGCTGAACAGCTGAACAATTCGCCAGACAATCACAGGGCCACCACACACATAACCATTCACACTCACATTTAGGGGCAGTCTGAAACAGCCTATTACCCTAAAGTGCATGTCTTTGGAGAAAACCAGAGTACATAGCTCGGGAACTCAACTAGCTGGGAGGCAGACATTTTTTTAGGCCATGCCTGTATCAGAAAATTATATTATTATCTTTATCCAGGGGGCAGTGGTGTCCTGGGTGCTGGCCTACTGATCCAAAGGTTGTTCAAGCCCCACTATCACCAAGTTGTCACTGCTGTCCTCCCAGTGCAGGTAACTGGCTTATCAAAGGCCAGCCATGTCTCTCAGTCTGTGGTGAAAAAGAACCTTTGCTGTCACTCGAAAAGAGTAGGCCATTGGGTTGCCATCAGCGTGTCTCTGACCTGCGATGGCCTGGCGAGCTGTCCATGGCGTACTCACTCTGCCCTCGCCCAGAGTCGGCTGAGATGGGCACCAGTCTCCCCGCGACCCTAATTAAAATTAAGCGGTTCAGAAAATGAATGAATGAATGAATCTTTATCCAGGTTGACAGTGGGTGGCAAGGGAATGGCAGTGAGGTAAACATTTCATGTTAGTAGGTGATTTTCTAAAGTGCATATCCTACTGCATATCCTGCACTCACCTCCTCACCTGTTCTTAGAGAAGTTAAGTGTCTCCCATTTCTTCCTATGGTTTCATTGGTTGTCCTATCCACATACTTATTATTTAAGCCAGTTTGATTCAACTTCACAGTTGACTTACTCTGTATTTGCATGTGTGTCTGTCTATTAACCCTCGTCACGACCACACATACACAGACTGGAGCTTCTGTGCTGGTGCTTCTGTTTCTCTTCAGCTCCTTGGACACTTTCTGCAAGCCTGCTTGGCATTAGTTATTAGATACACTATTACTTTAGCATAAGCCTGAGCGGAGGTTTGTGAGGTTTTGTTTTCAATAGTATTTTGTGTTTGCTCCATTAAACTTCATTCAATCTTCTCTGACTCCTGCACGTGTGTCTACTTGGAAGTACCACAGACATGAGAGATGAATGAATTCTACCAGATGCAGTGGGACTGAACATGCCGGAAGGCGAGGGCATGTCTCAACATCAACAATTTGAAGCTCAATAGTCACTGCCGGATCTATTCTCCCAAGCCATGGGAGAGCTCATCACACACCTTGCATGCACAGCCTGCAGCCCAGCCTCATGCACCTATGGTCTTCCTGAATAGCATGCAGGGGATCTCAAGTGCACAACTTGGTGCTAGCATGTGAGCTGTTTCTCAGAGAATATCTTAATTTCACATATGAGCAGGGCATTCCCACAGTTATCAAACACCTCACAGGATGGGCTCTTGACTGGGCAGATGCCATTTGGGGTAAAGGAGGTCAAGTTACCTCAGACTTCATGAAATTCCTCTGTCAGTTTTGGCTTGTTGATTAAGGACAATCAAGCAGCAGTTGTCTTCTCTGCCTCCAATAAGGCAACTCCTTAGTCACTGACTATTCTGTGATGTTTCGCCCTGTTGCTACGGATAGTGGTTGGAACAACCAGGCTCATGCCTGGCACTAAATCTCCTCAGGGTGGGTCTATCCCTTGTCCAAGACAGAGACTTGGGCAATATATCACCATGGCAATCAGCATTAACCATGGCAGAAAACCGCATTCAGCACCAAGTTCAGTCAATATATGTATAACTTAATGCCATATGGGTTCATCAACGCACCTTCAGTATTCC
>JBCNYH010000009.1:19627596-19638612 GCA_039654325.1 Tandanus tandanus
AAGGATTTATAAATAGCATCTTCCAAGATATGTTCATTAGATTTATGATCATGTATCTTCATAGCATTTCAATTTATGATCATAACTTAATGCCATATGGGTTCATCAACGCACCTTCAGTATTCCAAGGATTTATAAATAGCATCTTCCAAGATATGTTCATTAGATTTATGATCATGTATCTTCATAGCATTTCAATTTATTCCCATTCAAGTGAGGATCATTTCCAAAATGTTCAAGTGCTCTTGTGCCTGCTTGAACATGAGTTATATACAAAAGCCAAGAAATTCAAGCTTAATCAAAAGCCTTTCTAGGCTATAAGATTGTTCCAATTGGGGTTAGCATGAACAAAAAGGATGTCCACGGCATGCTGGTCAGAACCTCACTTGGTAAAGGAAATGCAGCGGTCCTTGGGGTTTGCCAACTTTTACTGTCACATTATCCAGGGGTTCATTTCCAATGCAGTGCTGCTCTCAGACCTCCTCAAAGGAAAACTTGAACGGCTAATCATGAGACCGGCATTCGCCAAAATAAAATGTTTATTTATTAGTGCCTCAATATTAAAGATCTGAGCAACAATTGATTGTGTATGTTAATACCGCCAAGGTAGGCCTGGGAATTGTCCTTTCACAGTGGCTCAGCACCCCGGTGAAACTACATCCTTGAACATACTACTCATGAACGGTATCAGAGGTGGAGCTCAACTATTATATGACAAGCTTATCACTATCAAGGCAGCATTAGAGAGAGCACAGCAGCCATTTGTAGTAACCCCAACTATATCCGGCAGGCATATAGGTAGGCTAAATTCTCGGGCAAGCATGACAGACATTTTTCCTTGTACATGAACTTCCAAATTGCTAATCACTATAAATCAAAAATCGCTGAAGCCTATCTCCACATTATACAGCTGCCTCTGTAATCTTTAATCCAGAATTCATTCTGGATACAACCTTCAACTTTTTACCACCGCCACAAAGGCACCAAGCTCACAATATTAAGACTGGAGCTGAAGCTTCTGAGCTGTCACTTCTGTTTCTCGTTGGCTTCTTGGACTCTGCAAGTCTGCTTGGCATTGGATAATAAAGACTCTGTGAGTTTAATGCGAGCCTGAGCAGAGGTTCTTGATGTTTGTGTCATTAATATATTGTGTTTGCTCCATTAAACTTAATTTCACCTCTGACTCCTGCATCTGCATCTACTTCAAATCCACCACAAACATGACTACAATAATGATGGTGATTTAAGTTGTTTTCAGCTTTCATGAATAGTTCATTTTCAGACACCTCTGTTTGCAGTTTATACAACTCTGCTTACATTGTGTTCAGTAAGCTACAGGCACAAAGCCCTCTTGGTCGTTGTATTGGGTCCTGGAGCAGGTTAACCAGGGACTGGTTGTACCAGGGGTTTTACTGGACCCCCAGGTCAAGGTGTCGCAAAGGTGTGATACAAAACTCTCTCTCTCTCTCTTTCTCTCTCTCTCTTCAGCTGACTGGATGAGTCAGTGTGATTAGCATGTCTGTATTACCCTCAGCCTCTCAATTTTAGTCATGCTGTCATAGCTAGTATAGCCGGAGTACTGACCAGTACTGACTATTCTCTCTCTCTCTCTCTCTCTCTCTTTCTTCAGCTGACTGGATGAGTCAATCTGACTGGCCAAAAACACTACACATAGCAGCTTTGTGGGTATAAACAATTCAGGAAAATTTCCATTGTTTTTTCGGGAGAGCTGAAAGTGATCTTTCCCAAAGTGTGTGTTAAACCATGATATCTATTCCTTTATGTAAATATACATTATTTTAAGTCAATAAATAAAGTAAATCAGATAACTTTTGCATTAATTTTGTGTAGCTTTCCTGCTGTGTACATTTTAATTAGACACATGATATTTAGAGTGTTAAATCAGTCCTCTGTTCTATCATTTGTGTATATAAAAACCTTTTTGTATCAATTAGAAATCAGCCTAAATCTCACACATCAGTAAATAATTTGAATTAAAATACCACAGTAAAAACAATAGGTCTAAATACCTAAATATTTACTTCTAACAAAATGTTGGATAGATTCATTCCATTTAATTATCTGAGCCGCTTTATCTTTTATTAGGGTTGTGGGGAGGGTGGAGCCAATCCCAGCCATTTCTGGGCGAAAGCACAGAACACCCTAGACAGTTAGTCAGATTAACGCAGGGCAACGCAGACACACACCCATTCACACTCATAGTCACACAGGGGCAAACAGGAATTTCCAATTGGCCTAATGTGCATGTCTTTGGTCTGTGGGAGGAAACCGGGACAAATAAATAAAGGACATTGCCATTAAAAAGACATCATCACCTACACCTGCAAACAGGACACTAAAAAAAATTTTTTTTTCTTTTTTACAAAAAAAACTGCCAAAAAATTACTTAAAGTATTAAGGAACATAATTTTTGTGTATTTTATCAGTGAAATTGGCCCAAAATTATGCATGAAAAACTATATAAATATAGTTATAAATGAAGTATACTTCGAATTAATTAACAGTGAATAAATTTTTTTAATGAAATCTGCTTCCGCTCTGATTCGTTTATTACACTGTAGAGGTGAGACTAGGGAAACAGCTCATATTTAATAATTAATGGGCAAGAGTGCAATAAATGCCAAGAGACATAGCACTAGAAACAGCAATGAGAAACAGATGTAATGTGATGTCAGTCAGTAACCGTAGCAACACATCAAAAAAAAAACTCACATAAATCTAACACATCTGGTGGATGGGGTGGCAATATGTTTTATATGTGTGGGTATTTTATTTTATTTATTTATTTATTTAAATTTCTACAAAAATTTATATATTTTTATATAGGCTACCAAGACTTTTTAATAAGTTAAAAATTATATCATGCGATTTTTTTTTTTTACATGATCAAAAAGTTCCTGATGGAACCTTATAAATCCAAACACAGAATGATTTTGTTGTGTTAGAAATGTAGTCAAAAATGTGTCAGGATTTGAATAATGTACATTTTATGGCTCTTCTGAAGTGTAGGCTCTACTGAGCTACATGTGAGCTACACTGTCTTAGAATTTTGCAAAATTCTTTAAAAATGCTCCTAAATACGAGAGAACCACTCATGATCACAGTGCATGTGTGAGTAGACATAATATATAAATATGTAAGGCATTACTAGTTACTACAGCCTGCACGCGCCTCTGTGTCTCTGAGAGCTGGTGTTGACAGGATCTTGGAGGATCAGTCTGCTGGATCTGTCCTCTTCCCAGCCTGAATAGCTGGAATCTAGCTTGAAGGAAAAGCATAGGGGAGAGAGAGACAGAGAGAGAGAGAGAGAGAGAGAGAGAGAGAGAGAGAGAGAGAGAGAGAGAGAGAGAGAGAGAGAGAGAGAGAGAAATTAGGAAAGGAACTTTCTGAAGGGCAATGAGGGCATCGTGATTGCTTCTCTTGATTTATGGTTATCTGTTCATCTTTCCTCTCAGTGACAGGCAGTTATGGCATGAATGAATGATATTTCTATGAGTTTTATCAGGTGCTGCATGGCCACTTCATATTTCACTGAATCCACTAAAAGCTGTAGAGTAGCTTACATTTAATGTACATTCCTTTGTATTATGTTCGGAGTATCATGAAATATGGAATTTTTAATTTTTTTTTTTTTTGCAAAAGACAAATACTCTTTTCATCTCTGTTTCTATTTAACACACACACACACACAGGGAGAGAGAGAGAGAGAGAGAGAGAGAAAGAGAGAGTTCCTGTTCATATTAGGATAACCACAGCAGCTAGAAAGAAGCTGCACAACAATTCCATTTTCCTTTCCAGTTGTACTCTCTCTTTTTCATTCTGCACAATTATACTCATACAAGACCACTTCTCTCTCTCTCTCTCTCTCTCTCTCTCTCTCTCTCTCTCTCTCTCACACACACACACACACACACACACACACACACACACACACACACACTCTGCAATCATATATGGCCATGAACAGATGCACCATTGTTCTTATCACCTTGTTCTTTTTCCTTCCTGTATGCCCCTCTGTCCCCCACCTCTTTTTTTTTTTTTAATCAGCACTAACCTTTAATCTGCTAAGGCCTTGAAAAGGGAACATAAAAGTGATAGGGAGAAGAACAGTAGATGGAGGAAGAGGAGACCCTTTGGATCTTATCTTTTTTTCTACTCAGGTATGCCAGGGCAAAAAAAAAAAAAACTACTAAGAACTCTTTTCCTCCTCACATAGCCACACACTGGGTCTATTGTTTGGCGGTGGGCGCCCTGTGATCAGGTGGGCTTAAGACTTATGAGCGTGTGCCCCCTTCTCCACTTTCCTTTTATGTCCTTGTTTTTCTTTCAGCATGTACCTGTGCGTTGAGTCCTTCCTCCTTCCCCTTACCTCCTCCTCCTCCCTCCCATGTGCCTTCTCAGGCTACCAGTGCTCCCCAGTGGGCTCTCTTCCATCTGTCTGCAACTCTGATCTGTATCAGCTACTGCTCTTCCTGCTTTTTCATCTCACCGTGTTTGCCCTCCCTATTCTAATCCTCTTTCCTCCTTTGCTCTCATTCACCTACAATGGCTGAGGGGTTTCCTGAACAGGAATATACTCAACTGTTGATATAAAGACATTATCGCCTTAAAAGGTACATCGATAACTTAGTATTAGTTATGTTATTAAATGGGAAAATACAAGGACACTGCAGGGACATTCTTGCCACAATACCTGCAACAAAAGTTTTTTGGGGGGGGTTTCATGTGTAATATGTAGAAGTTCAATAGAATATGTACAAATCCCTTCTTCCTTACTATTCCTACCAGAATCCTATACAATCCTATGGAAATATTGATCATTCAACCATAAAAAATGGCGCAGACGTATCATATGACGTATTTAACAGACTCTCCTGGTATACAAATTCAGTTGCTGAGGGATTCAAAGTTTTGCTTAAAGTAAAGGAGTTCAAATAGTAGTTAAAAACACTGAGTGCCAAAATTCCTCCATCATGTCATCAAATTTATTCCAGGGACTTTTTCTGGCTTGAACATGTGCAATAGATGTGCTGGGCATTGTTGCTCTTTTGCTAGGCTTGCTTCCTTTCTTTGGTGCAAATTATCAGACTCAATTTCTCTTTATAACATCTTTCCAGAGAGCTTAAACAGTTTCAGCTGGAGATATTTTATTAAAACAGATGCATATCTTACCACTCAGACATGAACTGGATATTGCAGACAGATTAACTGTGGTTTTCGGGAGAAGTAGCTGGTTTAACAGCAGTCAGCAGTATAGAGTGAGTTAAATGGCACGACAAGGTGATGAACCTTGAAGTCCTGGATCAAGCAGGCCTAGTCAGCATCGAGGCCATGATCATCACGGCCTAGCTACGGTGGACGGGCCTTATGATACGTATGGACAGTACACGCATGCCACGCCGGCTGCTTTATGGCGCCCTTACTCAAGGCCACAGAAAAACTGGTCGCCCCAAGAAGAGATTCTAGGACTGCATCAAAGACAGCCTCAAGCATTGCGGCATCCCACCAGCACAGCTGGAAACCAGGGCTCAAGACAGAGTTGTCTGGCATGCCACGATAAGAATAGCCTTCAATACCTTTGAGGAAACCTTACGCGACAAAGTCACAACTGCCATACAGCGTCGAAAGGCTTCAGTCGAAGCTCCTCGCCCTGCTGCAACGTTCCAGTGTCCGCACTGCCCCAGAATGTGTGCTTCCAGGATAGGGCTCCATAGCCTTTTAAGAACTCACAAGTGAAGATTACACAGCAAGATGACATCATCGAATTGATGGTCAACCAACAGTAGTAAATAGCACTTGAGACACCTACTTATAAAATAAAGTAGTGAATTTGTTCACTAACAAACAAATTGCTTTTGTGCATATTACTTTAGATGGATATTGTTAATACTAAAGTAGAGGTTGTTATTATGATTCTCTTATTGAGAAAAACAAACAAACAAACAAACAAATGGCTTACAATTTGTTCAAATAAGTGGGTATATAATTATGCATTCTGTGGTGATAAGTTCAAATAAGTCCGTAAGGGTAACAGAGTGTGCTGCTCGAGCTGCAGCTGCTATTCTGTCTTCTATTAAGACTTATTCAGACTAATAGACTTCAGTCAGACTATTCATGGCTGTCTTCTTCGTGGTTCTTTCCCTTTTAGATATGCTGTCATAGTCAGTCTTGCTGAAGTCCTTGTTTGCACTCAGCATTAATAAACACTGTTCTTAACCATGATATTACACTGAGCAAACCTAATAAGCTCTCTCTGTCTCCCTCTTTGTGTCGAGGTACACATGCTACTTCTGAGATACCAGTGATCCTGTCCATTCTGCTCCGTCTGCTGACCTGTGTAATTCATCCTGATGTACTGCTGATGGTTGGAGTTCTCATCTTAGAAGCCCTTCGCTCCTGCTGATGATGATCCAAATGGACCTAAATATACATTTAGAAACTGTGAAGATGCTGCTGATATAAATGCTTTTGCTAAAATTGACAACAATTTTGGATGACAATAACCATTACAGTTATTAGATTAAAAATGTAACTTCATGTTTAAACTATTTAGTGAATTACTGTGAACTTGGTGAATGATATAGTCACTTTTTTTATGTTACTCAAATTAACTCCACTGATGTTGGTACTAAGCCTGGAGGAATGAGTAACTTTTGGCATCAAGCTAGCAACCGCATAGAACCCTGTGATTGCTAAAGAAAAAGCAAGTACCAGCCAAGAACGAATTCGGGTTGATGATGAAGATGTTGAAGAAGAGTCATCAGTGATGGGCTTTAATGAAAGACGGAAGAGACCTGATGTGCCAGATTTTGAGCATCAAAACCGTAACAAAGAGTGGAGCATGGCATGTTTGCACACTATCAGAGTGGAGTGATGGCCCATCTTCTAAAGGAAGACGACTGTTACAAGCTGGATATTTTAGGAATTAGTGAGACTGGACCGGAACTCTCAAGCTGTGTAACGAAGGCAGAACAATAACCTACTCTGGCCATGAAGAACACCACATGTATGAAGTCGGTGTAGTTCTGGAAAAGAAAGCCAACAGGGCGTTGCTTGGATTGGAGCCTGTCAGTGAACGCAGCAAAACTGTGCGGTTCCAGTTAAAACATCTGAAGACCACCATCATTCGAGTCTATGCATCATCAGAAGACACTGAAGATGTTGAATAAGAGAAGGTGCTGTAGAGTTGGCAAGAGGGTATTATGAACCTTCCAAAGAAAGGAGAAATTGTAACAATTGGCGAGGCATCACACTTCTGTTCATCACTGGCAAGGTCTTCACACACTTCATTAGGATATGAGAAAAACGACTTTATCAGTAGCTTTATTTGAAAGTTTATTTTTTTTTTGTAAAGTTGCTTAAAAAATAAGTTTTCTCATAACTAAAACAATGGCACTTATCTGTTTATGAACTCAAACTCTTCATATGGATACTGTAGCTCCATATGAATGAGGAGCAAGCTGGGCTTTGTAGACATTGATCCTGCACAGAAGCCCCAGCCTGTTTTTGCAGCTTTCAGGACTCACTACATTTCCCAGAAACCCTTGAAACACTCAGAGTCACATGACTGTCACATGCTCAGCACACCTGGCTCATATATTACTGTTTACCTGCGCTATATGAGCTGTTTCTGTTACCTCACTGCTAGGTGTTGTGTTGATTCCTGTCACTTTGTGTCTTAGCTCTTGGCCCATGGTTCTTGGTTTTGTTTTCTTGATTAGTTCTCTGTGGTGCATTTTCTTTTAAAGGGAACCTGTGGTGAATTAGTGTTACTAGCTACTTAAAATGTTCACGTATAATATCAGCGGTTTCAACATCAGTCCTTGCCCGATTTTAAAGTATGTGCAAGTGTTACGACACTGGGCATGCTCAGATACATGTAACCTTTCTCATTGGCTGTTCCAGCCTGGTAGTGATGTGAACTTGTTGGATTGGCTGGGCTACGTCACTGACCCCGTGCATCATAACACATTATCGGTCAGTGCTGAGCTGCACAAACAACAAGTGCAGAAATTGCGTAAACTTTTCTTTTTGTTCCCAAACCAACTGACGACAGGTAAGCCAAGTTGACAAAACGTTGGATGCATAAGCCATTTAGGATTTTCCTGTCACACAAATCGCTGGCAGCATTCTCATCCTCAGAGTCACTAGAATGTGACGTCTCACTGTCTCCACAAGAGACTCCTCAGTAGACTCTACATTGTCTAGTCCTGTATATGCAGTTGATGGTTAAAGCTCAATATCTAGCTGAACAATTGAAAATGACTGAAAACAATGTTCAGTTGAAAACAAAGTTTATAGACAGACTATAGTTTATAATGAAAGTTACTGAAGACAACCAAAAAGTATAACCCACACACGGACAATGAGGACTAGGAAGGAATTTTGAAGAAATGTGTGTTTTAAAGCTAACTAACAAAAATATAAGAACCAGCATTTTATGTATTGGGTATATTTGTGGTTGTCATGTTGAAAGCTCGTTTCTTGGCTCATTTTGTCATTCTCACTTCTCTTGAAAAGAGAGCAGAATGCATGGAATGCATGAAAGAACGTGCCACTTAAGCCGAGCATCAGTTTTAGTGTCCACTCTAAGAAAGACAGGATCAATCTGTGTCCAACCATGACCTTTACTTTGCCTTGATCTTTGCAAACAGATTTTAAAAGGCAAGTCATCTCCAAATACAGCCAGCTCACACAAAAAACCCTCTAGGGTTAATGAATACTAACTTAACATTTAACCTGTATGTTAAAAAGCATGTAGCATTTCGTCAGGAAAAGTTAATATTTAAAAAAAACAAAATAAAAACAGTGAATTAAGACTGAAATTAGTAGATGAGATTCAATTATTGGTTAAAGGAAACAGGTATTGAGTTTTCACTGAGAGAAACAGTTTAAGTTACAGTGTGTGATAATTTTTTTAATGTAGGTAGGTTTTTGTTTTGTTTTTGTTTTTTTCTTTCAAAATGGTGGTCATAAACAACCCCGCGTTTCCTGTAATCTTCAGAGTCACAGGCAATTGGTAAAGAGGTGGGAAATCACCATGGACACCACAAAAATGTTGACTCTTGCAAGTCAGTGGCAGGTCTGATAACGTCAGTCAGACATTGATGCACTGCAGTAAAGCAGCAGTGACCCTTGTGACAGGGCATTAGGTGAGCCTAGGAGTTGAGTCTTAAGTGCTCAGAAGAGCTAAGGAAGTCCTTTGATGTCACTAGGAATGGAGTAAAAAAAAAAAAAAAACTTAGACAACTGATATAACGGTGCTTAACCACCTTCGCAGTCCAGCAAACACAGGGCCATATTCAGAATTGCTGTCTTAAACTGCTCAGTCTATGTCTTTATCTATGTACCCATGGTCACGATTTGTGGGTGGTAACGAAAAATCTGAGATTTTGAGAACAGGCTGAGGAAATAATGTTCATCCACTGGGTTCTTGGGCTTACACTCTGTCTCACTGGATAGAGACCCAAGGCAGACCCAAGGCCTGCCTGGAGATACTATATCCTATATTTGATAGAGGAGCTGTAAACTGTGACTAGGAATAAAGAAATTTCAGCTGACCTTCTTAGCCTGTTGTTATCAAGAAAAGTGGTAAAAACATTAATAAATCAATATTTTACAAGGTGAATTAATACAATTAAATCAGTAAATTCATACTTTAAAAGGGGCAGTGGTGGCCTGGTGGTGGGGTGCTGGATTACTGATCCCAAGAGCGGGGGTTCAAGCCCCATTGTCACCGAGTTGACACTGCTGCCCCCCCAGTGCAGCTAACTGGGTTATCAAAGGCCGGCCATGTCTCTCACTGTCTGTGGTGGGAGGCATGTAAAAGAACCATTGCTGACTTTCGTAAAGAGTAGGCTGCATTGCGGTGGCCGGGCGAGTTGACCAGGGTGTACTCAGAAGAGCTCGCCAGACCATTGCAGGGCACACATGAATACATTCATACACCTAGGGGCAATTTGGAATAGCTTATTAATCTAATGTGCATGTATTTAAACTGTGGAGGAGCCCACACAGAAACGGCTTGCCGGGCATGGGGCTCATAACCAGGATCTTCTTGTTGTGAGGCGGAAGTGCTAACCACTATATCACCATGCCAACTGGGATATGCAATGTCTCAGAGTAAAATTTCTTGTCCTCTGATGACTAGAAATAGAAATGTCTTATTAAATGTGATAGATTTACTTGGATTTTTTTTAAAGACATAGCTCTCCTAATTATTTAGTTTCAAGGTCACAATTGCATGTAATTGAGAAATATCTATGTATACTCAATCCACTGTACACATAACTCTCCTGTACCTGCAATGTGTGCAATTCTTGTATGAAATATCTAGTGTGCTATTGAAAACATTTTATTCTTATACTGAATTACAATGTCTGAAATGCACATGTTGATTTGTTCATCTGAAAATAAATTAGTCCTGAGCATTAACCAATGCTGATAGCCAGACTGTACTTTACAAAGAAGGCCCCTCTAGACCTCTCTAGAGCAATTCAGTAGATTAACACACTTCAGGCCAAAGGTGGTTGTGTCAATTGACTGGAACAGGCATCATCTCAGAGCCAGTGACGTATTTGCATGTACAAGAAAAATGACCCACACCATCTGTTAAGAGATACTCACCCTGGAATGGGCCTTGCTTAAGTGCAGTATGGTGAGTGCCTGCAGCAAGGCATTGAAATGAGAGTAGGTTAGCATGCAGGATAAAACAAATACAGCACAGTAACGGGGCTTGAGACGTCATTTATGGGTAGGATTCATGGATTGTGAGGCTCCATCCTGGAAATCCCCATAATTTTAATTTACTACCAAGCAATGCAGTGTTTGGGAGCAAGCAAGGGAAAATCTCCCTGGAGATTTCAGCACGGATGTGATAATCCAAGAAATTGCCATCAGCACACTAATTAGGACCAAGTTGTGTGTGTGTGTGTGTGTGTGTGTGTGTGTGTGTGTGTGTGTGTGTGTGTGTGTGTGTGTGTGTGTGTGTGT
>JBCNYH010000009.1:19786544-19800646 GCA_039654325.1 Tandanus tandanus
TGACCGACCCGGACTTCCATCATCGATTCCCGAACTTGTCCGAGCATTTTTCCGGCAATACCAAATAATGTCCGGCGGCGGATTTTCCTACAGGAAATCCGAAATCCGGAAAATGGGGGTACGGGAAATCGAGGGTGAAGTGTATACAGTTTTGCTTCTGTGAAAAGTAGATCAAGGTCTCACACACACACACACACACAATAGTAGTGAGCCAGCATACCAAGTTTGAAAGGCCCAGCTTCAGCACGCGGCAACTAAACTAGGTAAAAGTGTGACGTACGAACGGAACCAATTCCTACAGCTCCCGAGAGGCGGGAGCTAAAAAAAAAACAAAACACATCTGAATGGTCTAGAGAACAAAAATAAATACAATTTAAAACACTGCAATCATTTCCACTATTTAAATTTTGAAGAGACTGCAGGCTGGCTCCACAGATGAGAATCAACAAAGAGGGTTCCATGTGAGATACACGACCCTATTCAATCTGTCAATCAGCAGTAGGGATCGCTTGAGCACCGGTCAGTAAAAGTATTGGTAGTGATATTGCTCTGGCGATGCCTGCCAGGCGACTTGATGGCACACAAAGCACACAAGAGAGAATTCAATACACCCGTGTAAATGTTACCAGGTTTACATGTTATTTGGCTCATCCGTCTTTTGGCATAATTTGAAGTGAGACTTACACAAGCACACTATGATATTTCTGCAGAAATTCTATCCAGGCATATCTAATATAGTACAAGTGATACAAGGTCATTGGATATCGTGAAGACGTAATAATGTAGTAACGATCATATAGTTACAGCATGCAAGCCTAGCACTACATTAGTATTAAAAATAAATAAATAAAGGCTTGTGTTCACCTGTGGGGTGGGGCAGTAGGCACCCATTCCCCCTGTGTTTGGACCCAGATCTCCATCTAGCAGCCGTTTATGGTCCTGCGCTGGGGGCATAGCAGCCACTGTGGAGCCATCACTGAAACACAAACACTGAAGGAAAGCTGGAGCGGTTAAAAGATACGTGCAGGTGCAGAAATGGGGTGAGATTAAAAATACATCATAAAAAAATAAATAAAAACTCACTGAAACTTCCTCTCCCTCAAGTAGTTCTTCAACCACCACGGTATCACCAGCAGCACCAAACGTCTTATCCTAGAACGTAAAACAAAAAAAAAACCCACAGTATTAAACCCAAAATACATCCAATCCCGGCCCACTGATACGTAATAGTGTATCATCATCATCATCATCATCATCGCTTGGTCTGGGGTCGGGTCGCGGGGGCAGCAGGCTAAGCAGTGAGGTCCAGACGTCTCTCTCCCCAACCTCCTTCTCCAGCTCTTACGGGGGGACACCGAGACGTTCCCAGACCAACTACCAGACGTAGTCCCTACAGCGTGTTCTTGGTCGGCCCCGGGGTCTCTTCCCGGTTGGACATGCCCGAAACACCACACCAGGGAGGCGTACGGGAGGCATTCTAATCAGATGCCCGAGCCACCTCAACTGGCTCCTCTCAACGCGGACGAGCAGCGGTTCTCTGAGGGACAGCGCCGCCACCTTGCAAAGGAAGCTCGTTTCATAATAGCGTATATTGTTTGTTAATAATTCTTACGTTCTTATATTAAGAGAAAACACCAAGCATTAACACAGAGAGAGAAGTGGCTCATATAAAATCCTGTACTGCCCAAGTCTGCACCACACATGTGCTGTGACTGTGGCCAAACAGGTTAAATTTCTCCAATCTCGTTCTGATTGTAGACATATGGGGTTCTTGGAGACTTCTCTTTGTATCAAACGGTCCGCTCTCAGACTAAATTCGCTGGGGTCGGCCAGTCCTGGACAAAATGGCAGTTGTTTGAAATCCACACCAGTTGTAGACGATTTTCAATTACACTGGAATGAGTTATTTCAAATCATTTCGAGATCTTTTTTTTTAATCCTTTGCCAGACTCAGACAGGCATTCGCAACCTCGTTTTACTCTGAAGGCCTCGGAGAACGCTTTAGATCTTGGCATGCTGACACGACACGTCAATAACAAAAACAACACCAGACCTCAGATATCGAGTTTAAATTACGCCTGCAGGAGGTTCACATCAAAATCAGTGCCATCTAAACCGGAACACCGGGTTCTAATTTCTCGGCTTGACTGATCTGTTTTGTGTTTAAATAAATTAGAAAGTTATATATATATATATTTTTTTTTAAATAATAATAATAATTTTGCGTGTCAGTGGCCCTCAAACAAGAGCCACATGCAGTAACAGATTTGTGAGTAAATGTCACGTACGTACAATTTATGTGAACTCTTTTTGTATTTCTAATTCTTTTAATACAGGTTCTAACCGAATGTACGTGTGGTGGAGATGACTCTATATTTCATTCGTCTGGACATATTTCAGGGCGGCACAGTGGCAGTAGTACGTCCACCTCACAGCAAGAAGGTCCGGGTTTCAGTGAGGGCTTTTCTGGGTTTAGTTTGCATGTTCTACCCATGTTTGTGTGGGTTTCCTCCACGTACTCCAGTTTCCTCCCACGGTCATTTTTATGCGAGTTATTTTAACAAATTTGGAGGAAGTTACAAGCGTTTGTTGAATCTGGCGTGGCTCATTTGTACCAACATGGCTTACTATTTTTAGTTAGCCAAATTTTACTATTTAAAAAACTAAACAAAAAACAAAACAAGCGATTTACAAATACCAACATGTTCTTGCATGAAGTCCATTCTTTGGAGAACATCATTATCCGAAGGCCATTATCAAGGTCATTCTTTAAAAAGAAAAGTAAACCCAAACTTAATAAACGCTTGCATGCATACCTTATGTCCGTTTCTATTAAACTGCGCTGTTTCATAATGATTTTTTTTACCATGTAGAGATAAAAAAAACAGCAATTACTCCACACATAGGGGATAAAATTTGTATGCGCAAATGTCATGTGATCATCCCTTGTTTCCCCAGGCAATATGGAACTAATCTGCATATGAATTATACTATACTACTAAAGTGTATGTTAACAGAATTGCGTATATAGAAGTGCCTAGTTTATTTCTGATTTGTTAGTTTAATATCTGTATACTGTTATTTTTGCCATTACCTTGCCTTATACGAACTGGGGGATTCACGTCCTATTGTCACGATTTTGTGCACTCGCGAGAGTGAGTCATCTCAAACGCGCTGATGCAAACTATCAAACAGATTTCAGCAGATTGCACTTCGGAAACGTAAGGTAAAAACTAAATCTTTATGAAAATATACACATGGTCATGAGTAACAGGTGAGTTTGAAAGGCTTATTTCACAGGAATAACAGCATTAAAGACATGATTGCAATTTAAAGACTGACTGACCTTCATGATGTCCAGTACTGCTTGACAGGCTTCATCCTTATCCTTTGCTACTATCACTCCTTTTCCTGCAGCCAATCCACTGGCTTTAACAACCAGTGCTGGGAAATCCGCTCTCCAAAAAGAAATATTTTAGTTATACTTAATCATTGGACACATCTTTCAATATTCAACACTCAGGAACATCTGACTGGCAGTGTATCAGTAAGCAAGGGTACAAGTGTCAATGTGCAAACATTAAAAAAAAAAACAATGGTTAAAACAGTGACATATTATTGGAAAACACCCAAGAATAGAGGACAAGAAATCCAGTTTACGAAGTCACCAGTCTTGAATAAACTCATTGACCATAAAGGCCACGAGTAAGTCACCACTTTCTTATTATCTCTCTCTCCATACTCTTTAATGAAGCGGCAGGCCTCCTGAGGATCAGTGAAGGAGCTCCAGCGGGCTGTAGGGATGCTGTGACGGTCCAGGAAACTTTTAGCAAAACTTTTGCTTGCTTCCAGCTGTGCAGCCTTTGCAGACGGCCCAAAGCACATAATGCCTGCTGCACTTAGATCATCTACCATACCTGTTGTAGAGGACAAGAGATTTAAGGGAGAATGAAGACACCTGCATGACACTATTCCGTCCTGCTCAACTAATGGGCTGCTGATGCTAATGATCATTCTGAAAATTGATTAATTTGTCGATCATTTCCTTGATTGAATTTTTATTCAAGTAAGAAAATTTTATTCTAAATTGAGAATATGGACTCAAACAGACCTAAATGGACTCGATACAACATTTACCGTCTATTTGTCTATTTACATCCGAGCCTACTGGCTTATCAGAGCCGGATCGTATCCCAGCTTCAATGGCGTGAAGCTACTAGGAGTTCAACTCCTCCTGGATGGAACGCTAGCCAATCGAAGGTTACCTTCCCAGTATTTTACTGGTATCCATTTTTACTGCTGGGTGGACAGACTCCCCACTTGTGGTTGAGACCTTGCCCCTGGGGTGTTAGCATGGTATGGGGCTAATTAGCTTGCTAGATTAATATTAGCTGCTTTATCGCTGACAGTAGCCAGCTAGTTAAGTACAATCGCCATGCAGTATTGAAATACACTTTAATTCGTAGACCATTCAAGCTGGTAAACAGCTGTTGGATACACTTGATATGCTGCAGGATGAAAAGGATGTTTCCTCGCTTTAAAATTCTGCGCGTCATGGATCTAAACGCATTTATTTAGGAGTTGGTGGTAACTTACCCTGCTGATAATTCCCGTTCATTCATGACTGTGAGATGTTTTTTTTTTTTTTTTTTTTTTAAGTGCTGTCTTACAGCCGTGGTGCGACCATGCTACGCGAAATCACTTTTACACATTTTGCATGGAATATTTTTTACCTGGGTTTAATTTCATTTTGAGCACTTCCTTACTACTAATGATTTTTCTCCGCCTCCGCCATGTTTCAGTTTCTCTCTCCTTGAAGTGACATAAGCGTGTGACAACACAGACCCAACAAACCTATTTAATTTGTTGCTATTTTAATAACTGAATTTTATCAATTTAATTGACTTGTTGGAGCCCCAATGTATAGTCATTATACATAACATAGGCTGTGTAGTATAGCACAATAAGCTCTTACCTGCAGCTAAGGGAACCTCTGGGCCAACCACCACCAGTCCCACATTATGATCTTTGCAATACTGTGCCAGGATGGCATGATTACTCACACTCACAGCTGGAGGGTGTAAAAGAAGATTAATTTGATGGAATACAAGACATTAGGGTAGAAAAAGTTCAGTTTTATTTGGGATCTGTGTACTGAAAGGCATTTGCATTCACTCACCAGAATTGGAAATCTTTCCACAGTTGGCCGTGCCTGCATTTCCAGGGGCAACTAGGACTTGCTGGATATGAGGTGACTGAGCCAGCTTCCACGCAAGTGCATGCTCGCGTCCACCGCTCCCGATTACAAGCACGCGCTCAGCCATAGCCAACCGTCTACAAAAAATAAATTATATGCAAATCAGTAGAGACTCACGTTGATCAAAACAACTTAACCATTACGGAGTGTTCAGAATATGGCATGTGGAATTAAGCTTGACCTTAATAAAAGCTTGCATACATAATACATGTCCATGCACACCAAGTCAAGCTATTGTTATTACAACCTTCTTGATTGGGGGGGGGGGGGGCTCCATCGTACCTCGGAAAGTGGGTTGGTGTGACAACGAAACAGTTGCTGCCGAAGTGTTGTGCATTAAATGTACCGGTGTATGTGTCATTCGTTCGTGTAAAAAAGTGCAGACGCTTGTCTGATGTATGTAAATGTTTATTGCCTTATTTGATTCAGAAGTTCGCAAGTTTATATCCGATTTGTTAGTTTGTTATCTGTATACAGTTATTATTGCCGTTATCTTGCTTTATTGGAACTGACCCATTTATGTCCTCACGATAGTGAAACAAATTACAAATGGTGGCCTTTTCAAACAGGCTAATGCAAACTATCAAATGCATTTTAGCAGATTGTGTGGATGCAAGTATAAACCACCTGATGATGAAAATATACACATTTCTAGCATAACAGGAGAGTTTGGAAGGCTTTCCTTTCATCACATAGGCACGCAACACTCTCCAGACCGCGCATGTGCATTTCGACGGACGGACGCTATAGGTTTTTCTTGACGTTCCAAAAGCAACTCGATGGTTAGATACTTTTTCCTTATCAATGGTGCTCTGCTCAACACAGTGCTGTGCTGACAGCGATTATGAAAACACTATTGGCCTCTGCAGAGGAAAATGGCAAAAGGTCACAACATGCAAATGAGAACTTATATTGAGGACTAATAGTGCATGTCATGAGATCAAAGGTCAATCCCAGAAATTACACTACATTACAGATATCCCAGCCATCATATTTCACCATGCAATTTAATCTTTAAACTAAAAGTTTAGTCAAAAATGACTGTCCTATCGAGTCATTTCACAGAGTGACACAGCAGTCAGTCCTGTTTAACCAAAGTCAACATCTGTTTCAGACAACGGTATGTTCCAAGACTTTGTTGGTTCATTGAATTTATTGATGGATTTCTGTCCTGACAACCTGCTATCTATATTATATGGCCAAAATTATGTAGACACCTGACCGTCACTTCCATATTATGTTGAGCTTTCCTAAATTGTTACCACAAACGTAGTTACCCACAACTGATATGTATAATGCAACATTAAAATAATGCTTAACTGGAACTGAAAGGACGAGGCACGGTGGCGTAGTCTTAGCACGTCCACCTCACAGCAAGATAGTCGTAGGTTTGAGAGACGAGCTCGGCGAGGGCGTTTCTGTGTGGAGGTTGCATGTTCTCCCCGTGGGGTTTCCTTCGGGTACTCAAGTTTCCTCCCACAGTCCAAAAACAGCCACCTTAGGCTAATTGACTGTTCCAAATTGCCCCTAGATGTGAGTGTGCATGTGAATAGTTTTGTGTGCGCGTGTGTTAGCCCTGTGATGGACTGGCGAACTGTTCAGGATGCCTTCACCCAGAGTTGGCTGAGATAGGCTCCAGCCTCCCCAGGGTTTAGCAAAAGAACGACTGAATGACTGGAAGGCTTAGCACATGCCATAAGGGCATGGTTTGCCAAAGTCGGAGTGGAAGAACTGCACAGAGCCTTGAGCTCAACCCTACCGAGCACCTTGGGAACTACAGGAACCGTGCGTCATTCCATCTTCCCTGACACCGGAGCCTTTCCTCAGTAATTTTCTCGTGGCTAAATGGGCACAAATCCCCATTTATTTCGATTAAGATTAGAAACCAGAAGTGAGATTGAAAATACTTTCAACAGTAGATATTATAAAGCAGCTTTACAGAAATCTAAACGTACAACAAACGTGCAAAGCAAAGGTGACCGTGAGAAGAACCAAACTCCAACAGGGAACCCGACAGTTCGATTATGAAGCATTACTCTACTACACAACTCTTTCCTTCCATCACGACCCTGAAACCTTCTCTAGTTTTTGGTTAACTTGGCAATAATAAATATATTTATATATATATATTGCATCAGTCCTCATTGAGTCCTCGAATATATTATTTCTGCCACATGCCCAGCATGATAGCGCACCATCCAATTAGATTTGACCTATAGCCTTATGGAGGCGGTGTAATTAATTAAACAGAAAATTGACCTATGGAACGCAAGTATGAAATGGAGTCAGTGAGCTTTTCTGTTGCGCAAACGCTAAATCAACACACGACACAAAAGGTCATAACAACGAAGATGCATGAAGCACAGCTTTAATTCGTCTTAAAGGGAAGTTAAACCAAAAGTTTTTTCTTCCTTCTTTCTTGGCATATTAAAAACATGCTGTTGTTATTACAATCTTCTTCTTGAGGGGAAAAAGGAGTCATCTATCCTCACACTGAGGAGTGACACTGTACTGAGGGAAGTTGGGTGTGGGTGACGTTGAAGAAATGGTTAACGCAGAAGTGTTGTGCATTAAATGTACTGAGCTACATACCATGCGTTCATCTGATGTATGTAAATGTAAGGTAGTATTATGTGCAGATGTGCCTAATATAATTTCATTCAAAAGTTCACTAGTTTATATCTGATTAGTTAGTTTAATACCTGTATAATGTTATTATTGCTGTTATCTTGCCTTGGAACTGATGCGTTCGCATCCTATTCTCGCAATTTCCCATTCCTGAAACAAACTGTGTAACAAACTACAGATTACAGCCTTTTTTACATTTTACCAGATTGCTGCAGTTGACCTGGATATCATCATATCCAGTATTAACAAATATAGCAGTTTGTGCTACAGAAGCTCTTCTGTAGAACCAGACCAGCCGTACTAGCCCTTGATCCCCTGACGCATCAGTGAGCCTTGTGCACCCATGATCTTGGACCACGTTTGGTGGGTACAAACCACTGTACACCAGGAACACCCCTCAAAGACCTGCTGTTTTATTTTATATATTTAATGCTTTACAGTGGAGGATGAGATCCGTGCACATATGCAAAAAAAACTCCCTGATGTTCTACAGCTAAAAAAAAAAATAAAATCAGAAACACACGCAGACAGTGTAGACTTCCACCAAGGTAGTGCTGTGGAAGGGCAGTGGTGGCTTTGTGGTCAAGGCAATGGATACTGAGCCAAAGGTCAGCGGTTCAATCCCCAGTATCAGCATTGTTTGGCCTTTGAGCAAGGCCAAATTGATCTGTAGTGTAAAAATACCCGTGCGATCGCGTGTTTCGTAAGGGGTTTCCCTCGTCTGATGGTGTATCTTAATCTTGTTACTGAAGTGGGTCCCCCCACAATCCAAAAACATGCACAGTGGGCTAACTGGCTGTTCCAAATTGCCCTGCGGTGTGAGTATGAATGGTTGCGTGTGTGTTAGCCCTGTGTTGTCACCCTGTGCTGAGATGGGCGCCGGCCTCCCCGCGACCCTCATTAGGATTAAGCGGCTTAGAGAATGAATATTTAAATTTTTAAATCATTACTGATCCGTCTACTCTGATCGGCGTTTAAATACGAAAAATAAGATTCTTCAAAAGAAGTCAAAGAAAAGGGGACCTTTGGAACAAACAACTTTCATAATAAAGTATACCTTCGTGTACCACAACTGAAGGGCTCAGTGCCACAACCTGCTAAGTCCATACATGATGAAAAATGAGGTAGTATCATATTCTGACAGTAGAGGTCTCTTCCCATATGCTGAAAGTCACTCCGAAGGGGGCAGTTGCAGCTTCTTTACAGCTAAAATCCCAAATCATGCGATAAATATGACAATCATAGTATTTGTGTTTTTCCTCAAAATCACAAATTTGCGGCTTAGCAGGTTATGGCACCGAGCCCTTCAATTGATCAGCCTGCTTTCTGCCCAGTCCATCAGCAGTGCTTTTCAACTGATGGAGGATAAACAGGTACAAATTACAGGTAGATCCACATGACAACATGGCAACTTAGTGTATGGTACAGATCAGTATATTATATAGTGCCCAGCCAAAAAAAAAAAAAAAAAAACTAAGTCGCACACATGAATATGTTGTTGTTCTGCCTTTAGCCTTAATAACAGTACGTAATCTCCGTGGCATTGTTTCATCAAACTTAAGCAACATAACATTTGTTTCCATCCAGTGTCGGGTTCATTTCTCACCGACGTCTTGAACCGATGAGGGAAAAACTGAACCACTCCATAAAGTCTTCTCCAGCACGTCCCGAAAACTTTCAATAGGGTTAAGGTCAGGACTCTGGGGTGCCAAAACATATGTGAAAATGATCCCTCGTGCTCCCTGAGCCATTCTTTTTTTATTTGAGTTCCCATTTTTTATCCGTGCCTTCCCATCAGGGAAGAAAAGGTCCATTGATGTGATAACCTGCCGATTCGGTACCTTCAGATTATCGTTTCAATGCCACTTTAATGTTGCTGAGCCTCGACCGGACCAATTGGAGCAACAATGCCATGGAGATTATATGCTGTCATCAAGGATAAATGCCCTCCATGAAAATATTATTATTATTTTTTTAGCCGGGCAGTGTATTTAACAAGTTAGGAAGATTTCTTAAAAGCATTCTTACAACATAAGACATCCGGGTATCTAGACTGATGTTTAAAAAAATAAAAATAAAAAAAATCTCTGATGAGACAGACAGAAGCACAGTCACTCCTTAGACCCATGAAATCCATAGCAGCAGATAAAAAAATATATATATAAAAAAACCTTGGATCTCAGGGTTGCGCAATCATGCACACAGTGCAGCAGAACTTACTGAGCAAAGAAAACCACGTGGTTTGTGTAATTCAGTGGGTTTGGATCAATCATGGGGTTGAAGATACACATCTCACCCTCCAGAGAGCTGAACTATTACAGAAACCCATGCAGTGCACATCTGTCTGAGTATATATATCCCACTTCAGGAAACTCTGAGAATGATCTGATCTTTCTGCAGACATCATCATCACAACTGCACACCAAAAAGTTAGAATGAAAAGCCCTGAATCAAAACTTTAAGCACAGCTAAAGTCACCATTACTACACTACTGAAGATTTCAGAAACTAACCAACTTAAACATGACTCACCGTCTTATTACAAGTGAAGATAAAGTAGACAGCAATATTTAGTGGCTCCAAGTGAAGCAGGAGAGACTTGAGACTCAAGAACACGTTGTTTTCCCCCCCAGCTGTAAACCCCACCTCCCGGATAGCGGTATCCGCCTCCTGCTTCTGGATTGGTTGATATACATGTCATATCACACAACCCGCCAATCTGCAGGTAAAGAATGATGAGCTGTGAGCTAATCATCGTGCAAGGGGCGGGATTTTATGTAAAAATGGACCCTCACACAGAAATCGCAAGAAAGAAGCCCTAACATAAGCACTAATACAACAAAAAGTATGGCTTCCTTTAAGTCTACAGTCTTTAGATGTGTAAATATAAACGTTGCTGTAAGTTTTGTCTTGTAAAAAATAACCCTCCCGCCTTTTTTTTCCTACTTCCGGGATGTTTTTTTCAGTTTATGGGTAATGTAGTCCAATTAAAACTAGTGCGCCTACTAAACAATCCCAGCTGATTTATAGAGTACAGGTGTCTGAACAGGTGTCTGTCTACTCCAGCCTACTGCAGGCCTAAAGCAGCAGTCACCCCTTCCTTCATCTGATGGCTCTGTTCGTCTTGTCCGCCGTTCGGCGAATGCGTTCCCTGTCAGGCGAAGTTCGTTTAATCTAACGGAAACTCGAACTTTGGTCGCAAAGGTGCATGCTGGTTGTACGGTTGTTGTGCACTAGGCATGCACACGTTTTGTTCAGAGCTCATGCGTTCCTCGTCCTGTGCTTGTCAGTTCACTTGTCCGGCGGACCTGTCTCGTGGACTTCCTGACATGCAACGGGAGAACCGGAGATGTGCAGGACATGGACTACATGGCGCACTATTACTGATAAGGAACGCACGGGAACTGATGAATAACACAGGTGTAACGGGTCCACAGGACAAAACTGATGGCTGCAGTAACTACCATACGCGTGACGGGTCCAAAACGGACAGCGGCGTACGTCCTTCAGAATATTGTTAGAGCCTAGAGTAGCGATGAAGGCAACTTTTACCACCCGACAATTTTCCTTAACAAAAAGTACCTATCCGGGCAGCATGGTGGCGTAACGGTTAGTGGGTCCCGGAGGTTTTTTCTTGCCGTCCTACAGTCTAAAGACATGCACGTTGTCTAATTGGCTGTTCAAAATTGCCAGTAGGTGTGGATGTGAGTGTGAATGGTTGTGCATGTGTATTGGCCCTGCGATGGTCTGGCGGGCTGTTCAGGGTGTACCCTGCCTTTGCCCAGTGTCGGCTGAGATAGGCTCCGGCCTCCCTTAGTAGGATTAAGCGGTTCGGCAAATGAGTGAGAGAGAAGTTTCTATGTGCTGGACGTCAGTTTATGCTAGGTGAGACAAAATAAGACCTTTACGCCAAATAAGAGTGGCCAATTAATCCACATGACTTTGGACTGTGGGAGGAAACTGGTGCACACTGACGAAGATCATTCATGCATAATGTATGTAAACTGTACCCTCCTGTCCTGGCTCCTGTCCAGAAGCTACTGGCTGTGCTAACTCATCGTGTTAGCTACAGTTAGTTGATTATAATGTCAAAATTGTAGTTCTCAAACTATATTCCCAGAACAGATTAAGTTGCTTTATGCTCTACTTGGGGCATAAAAATAAACATGAGGTCAGTAGGAAGGTTATGTAATACCGTACACTTCAAACTCGATTTCCCGGATTATTAGGGTGAATAGGCTGTCTGGGAACCTCAAAAGTCCGGCAATCGCAAATGTCCAGGGTCCCTACCCTTTCCCTGACATTTACCATAATCGGTCCGGCAATCACCATTATTCAGCAGCAGTCCCGGACTTTTACACACAGTTGGGTAGTTGCGGACACTGAACGGGGAGCAGGGAACGGGCCGGATAGGGGGGATGTTTAAAAATCATGACCGACCGGGGTACAGGAAATCGAGTGTGAAGTGTAGTCTCATTAATATGCGCATGTCAGGGTCCAATGCACCTCAACGCATATTAAGTGACACCGCATTTTAGCTAATATTTTATATATTTTAGCTAATATGCGGGCGTGAACGCTGCCACGGATCAAAACAAAATGCCGTCATATTGCTCTAATATGGTCAATTTCAGTGAAAAATAAAAGATTAGATATGGGAGAAATAGTTAATGAAATACCTTCCATTCATTCATTCGCCAAACTGCTTAATCCTACAAGGGACACGGGGAGGCTTGAGCCTATCTCAGCCAAATCTGGGAGAAGGCAGGGCACACCCTAAACAGCTAATCAGTCCATCACAGGGCCAACACTCCCACAACCATTCACACTCACACTCAGACCAAGGGGCAATTTGGAACAGCCAATTAGCCTAATGTGTATGTCTTTGGATTGTGGGAGGAACCCGGAGTACCCCGAGGGAACCACCACAAGCTCCACACAGAAACACCCTCTCCAAGCCCGGGACTCAAACCCAGGACCTTTTATTGAGAGGAGGACATTCTAACCACCTTGCCACCCTGCCGCCCTGGATGGGAAATGACAATTAAGAGCTTAATGTAAACAAATCAAAATCAGTACATTTCCACTACTTATTTTTAATTATATAAATAAACAGATTTGACAGACATGTTTATTACTGATAAATGATAACTCACATGCAAGTCAAACAAAGCTTGCAATTTATTCTTGGCTTTCCAATGAGGGGACAGGGTGATTTTTGTTCCAAAGGAGCTATGTCCTGGTAGTCTTCCACTCAGACGTAGAGTCACAGTTACACGCGTAATCTTCTGTTTCAAAATATCATCAAAAGTCTGAAACACCAACACCACAAGACACAGTCATGTATGTAAAGAGGTATGTTACAGTACTGACAACTAGATCATACAGAGCATAAGAGGTCCAGAGGTCACAGCAAGGGCAGTTCATGGGCACTGAAGAGCTCCTGACAAACAGCTGAATCCTTCAGAGCAAAAAGTGTAATTCCTGAGCTGTATGCTGCTGGGATCGTGATGTGCGTCATTTTTAGATGGTCTTCCCCACAATTTTCTTCATCAATCATTTTTCTGACTTGACCTAAAATAAATAAATAATATTAATACGTGCATTGGAGCTGTTTAAAGCATTTTTACATTATAAACATTATAGCATAACAGTACAATGGCAGCGGCAGTATCCATATACTGATATCATGGAACCAAGAGACAATGCAAAAAGAACAGATAACTCCGGAGATCAACCAGCCTAACCCTGGGTTTACACTGGGGCACGATGTCCGCGATCTCTGCGATTCAACAAAGCGTGGAGCACAAAGCACAAAAAAAAAATGCATCTAAAAGATGAAACTTATAGGAATCATGTTGCCAAGATCACAATGGTGCATCAAGGTCTTTTACGCTCTGTTAAGCTCTACTGCGCTTCCCACCTTCTATCATGATTGGTGGCAAATCATAATACATTGTAATAAATGTGGGAAAATTTTTGACAGTCAAAAATTAAGCCACAGTTAGCGCGATCATCTCGAATCCCTCAAGTTCCCTCAAGATTATCACGAATCCACAAAGTCCCCTCAAGATCATCACAAATCCACTAAGTTCCCTCAAGATCATCACAAATCCACCAACTTCTCTCAAGATCATCACGAATCCACCAAGTTCCCTCAAGATTATCACGAATCCACAAAGTCCCCTCAAGATCGTCACAAATCCACTAAGTTCCCT
>JBCNYH010000009.1:19826128-19856128 GCA_039654325.1 Tandanus tandanus
TATATATATGTGTGTGTGTATGTATGTATGTATAATCATGATCTTTTTTCCTGACTGTTTAACTGCCGTAATGAATGTGTGCTCATTTGCATAATAAAAACTCTGCTGAGTCTGTTTTCTGGTTCCACTGCAGCTCACTTTCTTTCTGCTCTCCTCTCCTCTCCTCTGTCCGTGACTGATGGGGGGTTTTAACAGATTGCACTTCAACGGCAGTTTAAATTCTTAAATGTTTTTTTTTTTAATCAAACGACAGTAGTATTGTTAATTGTAATAATTTCTGGGATAATATATCGTCTAACAAAAAAATATCATGACAGGCCTACCATTATATCGCCCTTCCTGGGATACTAATTCTTGCAGTTTTGCAATTTGATGTTTTGCCCGTTGTTACTTGATACAATAGAAGCTGCTCAGCATTCTGTGGTTGCTGTTGTCTGATTCTCCCCTTCATAATGTACACCCATTTTCAATAGGAGACAGACCTGGACTGACAGCAGAACATTCAAACACATGCACTCTGTGTCTATGCTTCTGTAGCTTGTGCAGAGTGAAGCCTGGCATTGTCCTGCCTAAAGTAATCATGGACTTTCTGGGAAGAGATGTTGCCTTGTTGGCAATATTTGACTCTCTGAAATCCCAAAGCCTCTACATCAATGATACATTCAACTCACCCATGCCATGGGGACTGATGCATCTCCATACCATCACTGATGCTGGCCTTTGCACTTTTTTGCTGATAATAAACTGAATGGTCATTTTCTCTTTGGCACTGTGAACTCGACTTCTGTTTTTCCTGAAGACAAGCTCAGATTTGGGCTCTTCTGACCACAGTATGTGTTTCCATTGGTTTTCAGTCCATCTGAGATGATCTTTGGCCCAGATAACTCAGTGGTGATTCTACATAGAATTGATGTTATGTCTTCCCCCGTGCATAAAACAGTTTCATGTCTGGATGCATAGGTGGACTGTGTTAAGTGACAGAGCTTTTTTGAAGTAAAGAGCGTCAATCCCATGTGGCTATATTTGTCACAGTAGCATGATGGCTTCTCAGGCAGTGCGGGGCTTGAAGGTCACTCAGTGAGTAGTTTTCGAGCTTGTCCTTTATTCATTGAAAAGTTTCCAAATTCTCTGATTCTTCTCACAGTATTATGTACTGCAGACTTTGAAAGACTTAAATTCACAGCAATCTTGTGTTGAAAATTTTTGCATTTTAACTGACTAACAATTCTCTCTTTACTTATAAAGACTGAGCCTTTAGTCGGTGCTACTTTTACACCTCACTCCCAATTACTTTAGGACTGTTACTTGAATATACATCTTTCAGTCTTATCTGTATTGCAGGCATCAAATCCTAACTTTGTTTATATTTACAACAAACTTTTGAGTTAAATGAAAATAAGGAAAACCTTTCCTATGTACTTTTGTTATATGAAATTTAGGTTTTTTTACTGCTGCATTTTTTATTTTATTTTTTTTTTAAATCTCAGAGCATTTCTGGAAATGGGGGGTTTTGCGTGTGTCCATGTGTTTTGCGTGTATAGATATAAGTATGTTTCCTCACCCCTGCTCTTTCAGAACCCCTCGGTGAAGCCAGCAGTAAGGACAGAGGCTGCTTTTGCCAAGGAGTTTCCAGTATCTTCAGGTTCACAGCACCGCAAAAAGGAGGAAGATGGAGTGTATGGGGAATGGACGCCCGTGGACAAAAAGACGGATAAAGCAGGCTCTCCATCAGCATCTGATGTGGTCGAGGAGCAGAGCAAAGTCAGTGACAGTGTCTTTCCTGAGGCACCATCGCAGGTCAGTTCTACCCTTTTTAGGGTAGTGTGCTTATCGTTCGTTAACATTGACTGAGGTTCTTGAATAATCCTTTATTTTATTTTTGGATGATTTTAGCCAGTGGACATCACACTTGCAGTTAGTGAAAGGGCAGTGGCACAGAAGAGATTGGCAGAGAATCCCTTCGACATCAATGCCATGTGCATGCTTAATCGTGCACAGGAGCAGGTAAGCTTACCGTGTTGATGTGAATACTGCCCAGTAAACAGAGGCTTAATAATAAAATGTGTTAAAAAAAAAAAAAGAGATATATATATATATTAGTCTAAAGGGGCTGGTGGCATAGTGGTTAGGTTGCTGGGCTCATGCTCAGGAGGTCGTGGGTTCGAATCTGCGTTAGACCCCACCGTGCTAAGATCCCTGGGCAAGGTCTTGACCACAAGTGTGCCTCTGTCGACCCAGCAGTATAAATGGGTACTGGTTAAAATACTGGGAAGGAAACCTGCGATGGATTAGCGTCCCTGCCAGGAGAAGTTGAACTCCTTGTCGATTCACGCTACGGAAATCGGGGATAAGCACCGGCCTGATGAGCCACTAGGCTTGTGTAAAAGCACAACAGACTTTCTTACATATAATCTAAACAGTAATAATTCCCTCTAAGAATTCACTTTGTCATGAGCTTATCTGTTCACACAAATTCGACCAATCCTCACACTCTCAAAGATTTCTCAAGTGACAAAGTTTGAGCTCAATATAAGGAAAGGCCATCGCACAAATAAACCCAGGAAAGTCCTGGACCGACTCCAGGACTTGTTTACAAGCTCCTGGGAGGAAGGGACAGTTCCATTGGATCTCACAGATGATATCATCGTCTCCCATTCCAAAACCATGGGAGAGGAATCACACTGGTCCAACCACCATGGTATCGTCCTAAAATCCTGGCTCGACTTCTGCTCAACAGGCTGCTGAAATAAACATCAGAAAGCTATTGCGGTTTCTGGGATAACAGTGGTACCACAGACATGATCTTTGTGCTCAGGCAGAGCCAGGATAAGTGCAGAGAACAGAACATGGGCCCCTGTGCAGCGTCCATTGACCTGACCAAGGCCTTCGATACCGTCAACAGAGATCGAAGATACGTGTGTGTCTTGACTGCCCCTGAAGTCCCTTACCATCCTCCACCAGCTGCATGAAGGACAGACGGGTCAACGGCTCACTCTCTGACAGCTTCCCCATCGCAAATGGTGTCAAGCAGGGATGTGTGCTTCCTCGCTCATTGTTCTCCATCTTCGACGCGACGCTCCATGAAGCAAAGGAAGATCTGTTAGACGGCATCTACACCCACCTCAGAACAGATTATAGTGTCTGCAGCCTGCCCCGACTGCTCGTATTGACCAAGACCATGGAGGAGTTGATGATGGGTCCTTCTTGCCCCCATACAGGAAGCACTGCAGTACACTGTTGACTGCTTTGCTGAAGCTACAAATGCCTTTAATAAGATGGAAGTGATGTACCAGCCTCCCCAACGCGAAACATACAGCCCATTACAGATCAGCATCGATGGCACTAGTCTCAACGCAGAAATTCAGTAAAATATCATACGATACCGCCAATCAGAAGCTGTACTCAAGTCCAACGGTGCTAACACAGAGAAAAGCAGTGGGTTACTCCTTTTTTTTCTTCTTTTTTTCCCCCTTAATTCAAGTTCTTTATTTGAATTTTATTGGTTGTTTTGTCACAGGTTGATGCTTGGGCCCAGTCCAACACAATCCCCGGTCTATTCACCGGTTCTACGGGTGCGCAAGTGCTCTCATCTGAAGAGCTGTCCAACAGCGGCCCACAGGCTTGGATCAAGAAGGTAAAGTCATAACACAGTGCCAAAATTTAGATCAGGGAACCATTGTTTTGTTTAAAAGTACTTATCTTCCAGTTTATTGTGTTTAGGACAGCCTTTCTGTCAAGTCTTATAGATATATGGATATCATTGCTTCCCCAGTGCACTTGGGGAAACTTTTAATACCTTTCCCACTGACACATAGCCCATTCTGGTGCCAGGGCTGTTGCTGCTTCATTACCCAACTCTAAATAATAAACATATTTTTCATGTCTATTTTGTTAGCAGGGGAACATATGACCTCTTCCGACAAGGTGGTAATTAAATTAGATATTACATGTGTGTTTATTTTGGGGAGGGGGTACACCTTTCTTGCAGGGTCATGCAGTTTTTATGTCTGTGTGTGACATTCTGTTGAAGCAGGTGCATTGCAAGAGGGGCGTCACACCTCAGTGATTGACTCTAAACTGCTTAGTAAGTTTTCTTTGAAAGATGGAAGGAAGGAAATGCACCTGAAGTAAGTCATCCTGGAGCAACCCTGTTGAATGGGAGTAAAAACTCAATGAAAGACAAGGAAGTGCACTTCCAGCGGCAGTAGTGGAAGGGAGTCTACCAGGAAATCCTGGTAACACCGTCAGCATTCTGTCGGATTTTCAGTAGAAGCTATATAATTATAAATATTAACATATTTGCACTATGAACCAACATATACGCAACTCGAAGGGCACTCCAAGAGCGCAAACCTCAGCCAAGCCGGAGAAAATAGAGTACACAGCACCCGATGCTGAGCCTTCTATAATACCACACTTCATGCCCTAGCTCACAATGTAGGTCCAGAATTTGATCCAGATCACCCCAAAATCTAATGAAGTGTTTCTCGGGTCATACTCCAACCCTCCAAAGGAAAAAAAAAAAAATCGTTCATTAAAATTTTTTTGGGTGAAAGTGCTAACAGACAGTCAAATAAACCAACTCCAACAAAAACATAACCTCCTTGTTGGAAGTATTTCCCAAGAAAGCCAAGACCCTAAATCGAAACAGAACCACTAGCTGGAAGTTTTTCTATGGAGGATTTCCCAAAGAGTCACCCCACTCCTTAAATGTGAACGCTAATTCACTTATACACTTGTACATTCTGAATCCGTAGATTCGAATGTTGCCATTTCCATTGATTTAGAGACATTCTCTGTCAGTGCCATAGCAGCTACACACCCAGAGTGAGGAGGGAAGCAGTCTGTATCATTAGTGGTCGTCTTCTTGACGTAGCCAGCTTTATTTACAAGCCTATAGTGTAAATGAGTTACTTAAGTATTCAGTTCTTATAGAAACTATATACGTTTGTGGCATTCGTTTCTATGGCATTTGATCATCACTTTGTTTGGATGAGCTCCAAAATAATTGTCTGTTTCTATTAAAATGTGCAGTTTCATGAACCTTTTTTCGTGTTGAGAATAAAAATAAAAATAATAATAAAAAAAACTTTGTACAGTGGGGGTGATATTGTAATGTGAAAAGTAGGAAAAAGTCACATGGTCGCCCTGTGTTTTCCTCTGTAAAACGCCACCAATTTGCATATGAATACATGGCATGGTATTTTTTTCTGTTCACTGTTCAGTTCACTAGTTTATATCCGATTTGTTGGTTTAATATCTGTATACCCTTATTTTTGCCAATAACTTGCCTTAAATGAACTGGGGGATTCATGTCCTATTCTCGCAATTTTGCGCAGTGAAACAACAGTCTTTACAAACTGGCTAATGCAAAACATCAAACGGATTTTAGCAGATTGCAACTTCTACACTGTAAGTAAAAACCACCTGATAATGAAAATATGCATATGTTCATGTGTGAGGAGAGTTTGCCTTTCATTTCACCTTAAGGAGGTGACCAACAAACGAACCATACAAAATTTAATTTAATTATATTGACTGACCGAACGATTTTATATTTTATATTATTTATACTGACTGACTTTTTTTTTTTTTTTTTTTTGGTTAAAGTTGTAATTTATGTAATATTTATTATCCATTGTCAGCATCTCAGTTTCTGGGTTCAAAGGATTTCCACAAGCTGTTTTACCATTTACTTTGTTTCCCTGCTGCCAAGGTTTGGGGTAAGGGGGCAGGGTCGGGGTGGGGGGGGCAGGGTTGGAAGAGGGGTGGGGGTTCACAGTGTGTGCTGTGAACTCTCACCACTCTATATGGAAACTTGTTGCAGGGTCAGTCCTTGTAGCTGCCTTGTTGCCATGGTCACAGTCAGGCCCCTTCTATTCACGTCAGATGCACAGCCGATGATGGGGGCCTAGGTACGTACGTCATACAGCACCCATATTTCTATTCATGTGGATTTGTCGCCACTCTAATGAAATCCTTTCTGCACTGCCTGTGTGTGTTTCAACTGGTGGGGTGGTAAGGTTGGTTTCGATTCCTCTGTCACAGGAAACAATGACATTTTTATTATATTTAGATGATTTATTTGTAGCATGGTAATTATAGACTATAAAGTTAGAACCTGGTAATTTTTTTTTTTTTTTTTTTTTACATTAAATATAGCTTTGGGTATGCTGCTTTTTCAGATCATTCTTAATACTTAAACTGGATCTGAGATTTTGTTGATATGTTTAGGTAACCCCATGGATCCAGAAGGTAGCTAGTTATGTTGAGTCATCCTAAGTTTCAGTGCAACTCAAGTTTATTCATGACCTGTGACCTTTATTATTTCCTTTGTGCTTCTTTCTCTCCCTTTCTCTCTCTCACCACTCCCTCCATCTTCTGTCCATATCTCTGTGCTTTTCATCCAGGATCAATTCCTGCGTGCTGCCCCAGTCTCGGGAGGCATGGGAGAGTTGCTGATGAAAAAGATGGGTTGGCGTGCCGGAGAAGGCCTCGGCAAACACCGAGAAGGCACAGTGGAACCTATTGTAATAGACTTCAAAACTGACCGCAAGGGTGAGGCCTGTTGTCTGTGTGTATTATACACTTTTATAAGGTGGTCATTCCTAACATCTAATGATACGCTGGACTTGGTCTGTCCATGTAGGACTGGTAGCAGAAGGGGAGAAGACCCAGAAATCTGGCAATATGGTCATGATGAAGGATCTTTTAGGTAAGTCTCTCTTTAAAAATATTTGGGGCTATAAACATTCAGTATTAAAATAATTTGGAAACAGTGACGTTTATAAATTATTTTGTGTATGCATATATACATACACACACGTCATTTCGAGAGGTACGGCTAGACTGAGTGTGTGAATTCTTTTAAAAGCTTGATTCACGTACACAAAAATGATGATAAATTCAGTTCAAGGGTTTTATACATTATTTATATTAAATATTGTCCAGATTTTTAGAGTATATTCCCTCCTGTTTGCTTTAGTTCCCTAATCTTAACAGTATTTCCCACAGGGAAGCATCCAGTGTCTGCTCTAATGGAGTTGTGCAATAAGAAAAAATGGGCACAGCCGGAGTTTGTCATGGTGCTCCACAGTGGTCCTGATCACCGGAAGAATTTTCTCTTTAAGGTATGTGCACCACGTGTTTTAGGGATGGAGCCGACTCCATTATTTGTATTTGGTAAGAACAACAAACTTCAAGTAGCTCATTTTCCTAATGCGAGTGCAGTTAGCATTCATGCTCTCTGCGAGCTTGTGCTGAACACAGAACTGGCTGTTCCTTTGCTAAGCTTTTAATGGGGGAAGGAAGAGGAGGAACAAAGAAAACGCATGGTAGTACTTTTACCAAAACATCATCCAAACAGGAACAAATCAAAATTATATTGTATTAGATTAAATACTTATTTCTTCACAAATCAACAGTGGGACTCTTTTTTTTTAATTTTTTTTATTTTTGGCACCAGAAAAAAAAATGAATGCGTGAGTGCCTTTGTGGAGCTAAAATTCACATCAGAGTATTTTTGGCAAAAAATTAGTTCTCCGATGCTTCTGCCGATTTTCTAGGAAACAATACCTGCAATAATTAAGAAACAAAACGCAAAGATCTTATGCGGAGAACCGTTTTTAGGCAGTGCCTTAAAGTGTACTGGTACTGGTCGTCCTTACAGCATAATTTGTGCGTATGTGATACGTTTAAGCGATACAGACGCTTATTTTAACTTAAATGACCATAAAAAGCACAAACCTGGTAATTTTATCCTGTGGATTACTAGCAGGGGCTGAACTTTTTTCCCAGGAAGTGACGTCAACACATTGGGTGGGGTTGATGTCTTTTGTGGAGACAGTAAGCCGTCACATTCTAGTGACTCTGAGGACGAGAACGCTGCCAGAGACGAGTGTGATGGTAAATCCAAAATGGTTTATGCAGCTAACGTCTTGCCAACTCGGCTTTCCTGTCGTCAGTTGGTTTAGGAACAAAAAGAAATGTTTTCCGTGATTTCTGCGCTTGTTTGTGCAGCTTAGCACTGGCTGATAATGTGTTACACTAGTAACACTAATTCACCATATGTACCCTTTAATTAGTATGTTACAGTAGTGCACTAGACAGTCTACAGCCTTCATACTTTACATAGTGGACTTGTATGGGGAGCAAGGAGTCCCTTACGTATAACAATTATATACACTCCTAGTGTGTACATAAGTGTTAAATGTAAATATTTGGTATTTCAGATCCAATAAATTAATTTTAACTTGTAATTAGCAGTGCTAACACCCATGGTCATTGCTAAGATTATGCTTTGAAGGACGTATTTTTGGCGATATCGCATTTTCATCCAGGTACGCCATTTTCAACTTACTCAAAACACGACCTTGCGACTTACTCTGTATTTTGCTGGAGCGGGTCACATATTACATACACACAAATTATTCTGTAAGGATGACCAATACCGGTACTCTTTAAAACATTAAAACTTTTCTGCATCATTTCAGAGAAATTGATTTTTCTTTTTCATAAAGCAGAGGTGCGAAAACACTGTGTAATAGTCAAAGCCTGTGTTCGCCAGAATGGAGCCTCCCTGAATCTTTTTTTTTTTTTTTTCCCCGACCAGTCAAAGTATGAAAGCCTACGGTCTTTCCACGCTTTTAATCCTATTTGAAAGAAAGCATAAATCAGGCTTTACACTTTCAACTCTTTAGTGTGCACAGCTGTAATTTACAGCATCAGCAGGTTTTGGACTGACCATTTGGTTTTGAATGAACTGATACTGATTTATGGTAATAGAAACACAACTAATGTTCATTTTTCTTGCCCATCAACTTTCAGGTCATGGTGAATGGCTGTGAGTATCAACCCCAGACAGCCAGTCCCAATAAAAAGCATGCCAAGGCCATGGCAGCTACAGTAGCTCTTCAGGCGATGGGGGAGATTGCAGGGGACAGTGTGCATTCGGGACCTCAGTTCACAGCAGCCACCAGCACCTGATCAGCACAGCAACACACACATTTCTCATTTGATTTGTCTGCTGGCTATCTGTTCCGATTCCTTCCCCTTGTTAATCCTTGATTTTGTTTTTCAAGTTTCCTCCATTTGTAAAGATATCCGTACAGACTTGGGCCCGTCTGAATCCCTTCTTTTCATAACCCGGACTTCTCCATGCTCTCCTGCTGCACTACAGGCATGAACGTTAAATGATCTGCATTGGTTTCCCTTTTACTCTGGGTTCTGTGTTTTATACATAATTAGAAAATGGTTAATGCAATAAAGAACAACCCCTTGTGTGAACATATGTGCATGAAGTGTAAGGATTTCAAAACTACTGCCAGAGGCTGTGGATCACCAACAGAACTGGCCATGCCCATCTACTTTTAAATCCGGCCCTAAACATGAAGCGTTCTTTAACTCTGGGTTACTGATCAGACACTCTGGGATCAAAACAGCAGCACCAACAATAGGGCGCCGCTGATATTGAGCCATGCTTTCTAAAAAAAAAAAAAAAAGATTTCACTGCACTGTAAAGCATGTGGGGGAAAAATAAAAGCTGCTTCTGCTTTCAAAGCCATGCAAACCATAATGATACTACATGCATGATCATGTCTACGCAAGTCTTTTTGTCTCTTTGTATGCAAGCCTCTCTCATTTACAGTTCCCCAGTAATTTCAAACAGCTCCATACAGGGATGAGAACAGGCTTAGAAGAAAAAGGCGGAGAATGGGAAGGGGGTCAAGGGTGTCACCCAGGCCCGCTTGTGAGGTGGATTTTCTAGGAAAAATGAAGGGAAATGATGTCCCCTGGAAGGAAATTCTTAATGGTACATGATATGTAATCTGACAAAATATTGACAAAGCATTACTTCCTCATTGAGTAGCCAATGGCAGTGATTCTACTGCTTTTATGGTGGGGAAAAAGCCAGAGTGCATCATGAACATTTAAGACATCAACAGAAGCTTTGAGAATTGGACTGTTTTAACATCGCTCGTGATTGGACCGCTAGGACTTGTCAGCCAATCAGGAATTAATTTACGTACTACAAGTCTTCAGCAGTCAAGCAACTGTTCATCAGCGCATACCTGAACATGTATATCGTGTCAGGTGAAAGATTTATCACGGCAGGCGGCGGCGCTATCCGCCAATTGGGGGCGAATTCGCATCCCTGTACATAAGAACAAGCATTGGATGAGTCAAGGGGTTTCTCCCATTTACACTTATTTTTGCCCTAAACTGACAGGCTTATCTTATTACCACATGAATGATTTCCCTGCTTAATATTAACATTATATATTTTAAACAGAAATATCTACTTGTCCCAAGACAAAAAAGAAAGTCCATTTAATATACCATACATAAAAGTTACAAATGAAATGCACACCTGGTTCATGATACGAAGCTACATTTTCGTCCACATCTTTCTGCCCTCAGCACAGAATTCACAAAATTACATGCATGCTGTTAAAAAGACCATAAGTAAAAGAGAAGAATATCTTCAAGTAGGAGTCCTTCTAGCAAATAAGCAGCGCTGAAGGACATGGTGACTTCACCAGCAATGAAACACCAACACACAGTCATGTCTTAAAACGTGAACCACTGAAAGCTAAATGACAGAAGAAGAAAAAAAAAAGAACCTTCTGAATGAATAAGAGGCAGTGTTTGACTTATTACGGAGACACACTCTAGCGATACCTCATTCATGCAGCCCACAAACACATCAGCTCATATCTGTGACCCTGACTGGTGAGGTTTCGGTCCAGGCCAGTGTGGGCTGCAATCCCCAGAGTGTACCCTGTGCAACTGTTGTTGTCTAGCAGTTTGTGCCAAGTTCCAGTGAGGCTGAATATCATCAGGACCTCCAGCTGTACGAGTAGTCCTTCATGACGAGGTTTCTGAGTGCACTCTTGCCCAGCGTCGCCTGCTCCACCAACTGCTGCACTGTGTGCTGCGGGAGACCACAGCAGCTCAACTCCTCCAGCACGTTACTCTGCAAAAAATGACGGAGTGAAAAGGGATCTCATTTAATTAATAAATATCAGGAAATTTTATTCTTTTCTTCAGGCAGTCATCTATATATATATATATTGTTTAATACACTGCGCGACCAAAAAAAAAAAAAAGTCGCACACTAATATTTTCATAAAATATCATTTAGCCTTGATCACAGCATGTGATCTCCATGGCATTGCTGCTCCAGTTGGTCCGGTCGAGGCTTAGCAACATTAATGTGACAATAACATGAAATCAGCTGATGATCTGAATGTAGTGAATGAGCAGGTTATCACATCAATGGACTTTTTTCCTCCCTGATGGCACGGATATAAAATGGGGACTCGAATAATGAAAGAACGGTTCACGAAGCATGAGGAATCATTTTCACATATGTATCGGCACCCCAGAGTCCTGACCTTAACCCTATTGAAAAATGTCAGGATGTTCTGGAGAAGACTTTATAAGCGGTTTGTTGCTGTTATCCTTGCTTACAGCATGTAATCGTCATGCCATTGTTTCAACAAACTTATCAACATAACATTTGTTTCCATCCAGTGTCGGGATCATTTCTCACCGACGTCTTGAATCGATGAGGGAAAAACTGAACCACCCCATAAAGTCTTCTCCAGCACATCCCCAAAACTTTCAATAGGGTTAAGGTCAGGACTCTGGGGTGCCAAAACATATGGGTCGTTCTCTGAAACTGGTACCATAAAGTGTGACATTCACAATCCCCAAATTTCAATGTAGTCCTGCTTATTTCCCTCTATATTCACCATAAATTCATGACCCATTGTTACAAAGACAGTGAGAGAACTACTTCATGCACAAAACTGCACTTTTATTAGTAACAAACAGGAATAAATCCGTATGGAACACCAAAACTACATGGGTCCAAAGATATTCCGTTTTTGGGGGAAAATTGGTGTCTTTCCAAAAGCTGTATAAAAGCACAGGACAGACAAGCTGAGGTTGGTTTGGGTTCAAACTAAAAAGCATGAAAAAAAATAACGTGTTTGCTAATGCAGTGTTATTAATATTTCTAGACAACACTGGCAAACTTTGGTAAACAGTGCCATTGACATGTACAAATGTAAAGGACTCAAAATAACTCGTTTCTTAATGACTGTCAACCAGAAAATCGTAAGTTCGAATCCAGGTTGTTGCCGCAGCCAGTTGCGACAGGGAGTCCATGGGAGCTAATTGTTAAGCTCTTTATTAAGCTCTATATTATTAAGCTCTCATTGGAAGGAGGGATAGTATACGCTCCCTTGTCACTCACGGCAACCACCAGTCAATCCATGGGCGTCTGTGAGCTCAATCGCACAAATCGCTTTCCCTCCGAGAGTGTTAGCCTGCCTCCAAATGTGCATGCACAGCAGTTCGTAAAGAGGCGGGGTGGGAATTGGAGTGGAGGAGATAAACTGAATTCAGAGTCTAGCTACAATATCATAATACCAACACCAGTCTACAATATCACGATCTCGCTGCTGAGTTTATTTTCTGTAAAGCTTTTGACTTCGGCATTTGCTCTACGAACTATTAACCTGCAAGTCGGTCTGCCTACCTGAGGTTGTGTGATTTCTATTCGGTGTGAGTCTGAGCAGTGGTGCATGAGACTCTATTTTTTCTAGTTCAGTTTCCTTATTAATAATAAATCAGTTTGTTTGTTTTCTTATCGCTGCCCCTTGTAATGCAAGTCAGTGATACATAACAGCCAATCAGCATCAACTCTGTGACATGGCAGCCTAATTGGGTTTACTGTGGTGGGCATGCACGGACACCGGACAGGACATGGATGGAACAACCATCCAAGCCTCGCTTCATGACTGTAGCGCTCTGCTCAGGAGCTCCGCTAAAAAGAAAGAGTAAAATGATTTGTTAACGAGAAAGTACTTCCATGAAATCACGTAGCCATTATTAAAGAGTGAGTGGCTGCGAGGGTCAGCAGTGTGCAGTTCACAAAAAAAAGAAAAGGTCATCTTAATTTATATTCACGCATAATCTCATTTTGACCGAAAATGCAGATAGTAGGTTTCATTAGGTTGACACCATAAAAACACATGTAGTATAATACTGTAATTAGAACAGTAGCAGATTACAGGCAAATAGAGTCCAGGAGGAGTTTCAAAAGGGATGGGAACTACTGTAGTAAGGATGTGAAAAAGTTCACAATAAGGTATCTGTACAATCATACACTGCTGATCCATGGCACCATAACAAAGCAACGGTTATCCTAACTGTAACTTAATGGCTGATGTTTCCTTCTTTAGTCTTGTATCAGAGTACAACTACTTCATATGAAACGTTCATAGTAAATATGACCTTGAAACCAAACACATAAATACAACGAGCACATTATTGTTCGAGTGTAACATACCTGTCCGTCAGATTCAGACGGCTTGGTGACCGGTACATTTAGAACAGCACTAGGCTCATGTGTATAGAGTGCCACGGAGAAGCCTCCTTTCTGGGCTGGTCTTAAGAGCTGTGTAATTGTGTGAAGTGCATGGGGCATTATGGGGCCTGTGACCTCCAGACTGCACACATCCTGATAGCCGGTCCTCACCTGGGTCTTCACTTTTACACTTCGTGCCTGGAGTGTCACAGCAAATATACACGCCCATATATGAACACGGTTTTGTAGTGAATACGGTAAAATTTGAAAAGACGGCATAGTTGACGGTGGCTCCTCACCTTCAGCGTGTGCAGTGTAGCTCCTCTGAATGCTGTTGGGGCCAGAAGTGTAGGGGGTAACCCTGCCTGAGGACCCGCTGCAGCCACCAGGCTCTTACAGTTAATCAGGAAGTTGATCAGGGTGAACGTGTTTGAGCCCTCTACCAGAACTACCGATTCAGGCCTGTGGTCCAGTCGTACTTCATTATGCTCCTTACGCCTGGTGAAAGTGACACACACCGTTATTCTAATTCTCTGGACTTGCTGGAATGTTGTAAAAAGTAGATGAAGGCATGAGGCTTTAGGGGGTGGTCACACTAGACGTGCGATAGAAAAGCGACTGACGCATATGAAACTTTTTTGTTCGCATTTTGTTCTCAAACCATTCCCTTTTTTAAAATTTCCGCATTATTAGCGCAAACAAAATGCGAATAAAGTACGAGTTATGACAAAATACACGGAACATGGCGGACGTCAGCAAGCCTCAAACTGTCCTCAAACTTGTCGCTTTTCCTTGCGAACAAAAAAAACCCTGAATTATTTAATAGTAATTTCAGGTCTTCAGATATTAAATAATACTTTTTTCCTGTGGGAATGTCGGTCCATCCAATGAATTGAGACAATCATATATATAATTTTTTTGCTCCTATCTGTGGGTAAAATCCTGTACAAGATCACTAACGTAAATCTTAAGATGACTGACTTCAAATCATATTATCTGCATGGACCACTATGGAGCTATATATACCTGCATGGACCATTGCATGCAACGTGTGGATCTCCGCGCCCCCAACATACTTGAGCAAGCAAACTTTTCACCCTCCTTGATACAGAGCCTACTCATTAATGTGATATACTAAAAAAAAAATAATAATAATACATACAGGATACATAATATTGATATTTTATAATCCTTTTCATAATCTAAATGAAACAAATCAGTCACATAGACCAAGTAAGTACTCCCTTAGGTTCCAGATTATCATGTGTTCCAGATTAGGTGACATTAATTAGAACCTCCTGAAGGGGGAACGTGTCCTATTCACATCTAAGGTCTGCTGTTCTCATCACCACTGAAGTGTTTGGTGTCATCACGCCAAGATCTAAAGCGCTCTCCTTCAAAAGAAATTGTTCATCAGAGAATTGGTAGAATCGCCTCACAGCAAGAAGGTCCCGGTTTCGATTCCCGGACTCTGGGCGTTTCTGTGTGGATTTTTGCATGCTCTCTCTGTGATTGCGTGGGTTTCCTCCAGGTACTCCAGTTTCCTCCCACAGTTTAAAAATATTCACAGTAGGCTACTTGTCTGTTCCAAGTCACACACCCATGGGTGACTTGGAACAGACAAGTAGCCTACTGTGAATATTTTCAAAAGATCTCCAAGAACCACAAACTTTCATCAAAGGATCTGCCTGTAACTTTTGCAGCTGTTGGTGTGAAAGTGCATACGTGTTCTATTAGAAAGAGATTAAACACATTTGATCTGCACAGAATGTGTACCAGGAAAGTCTTTCCTGTCCAAAAACAGCATAAAAGCAAGACCACAGTTGGGTAATGACCATACAGTAATTTTGACAAGGCATTTTGGAAAAATGTCACAGTTTTGGCCACAGTCAAAATACACATATGAGAACCGGAGAACCTCATACCAGCTGTGAAGCACAACTATGGAAATATTATGGTTTGGGCTTATTTTGCTGCCTCAGGGTCTGGGCAGCTTGCGTTTACTTTGAATCATGCATCAGATCAAAGAAAGATCATTAGAAGTCTGAAAGTTCCAGTTCGAGTACTGGGCTCGGCGAGGGTGTTTCTGTGTGGAGTTTGCATGTTCTCCCCGTGCTTGCATGGGTTTCCTCCGGGTACTCCAGTTTCCTCCCATATTCCAAAGACATACCCATTAGACTAATTGGCTGTTCTAAATTACTCGTTGGTGTGAGTGTGTATGCCCTGCAATAGATTGGCAAGCTGTTCAGGGTGTACCCCGCCTTCGCCCAAAGTTGGCGGAGATAGGTGCCAGCCTCCCCACGGCCCGAGTCGGACTAAGCGGTTCAGCAAATGGACGGATGGACGTTTTATTTACAGTATAGTGTACAGCGTGTACATTTTTGGATTGGTGTCGCAATACGCATGTTGATAACGATGATAAACGCAAAAAGTCACACACATACAGCTTAAGTGTGATGGCATCAGGCTTCTTGATCTTGTCCTGTACCCCCATCTCTTTGAGCCAGGAGAAACACTCATCATCATCATCGTCCTCATCCTCCTGCTCGTCTTCTTTATCACTAAACTCTGGCGCCCTGAAACAAAAAGAGCGATCTGTGTTGCACTGCAGTACTAAAGTAACTCAAGTCATACTGGAGCTTTTAAAAAGCAATAAACAAGCGTTACAGTTTAGAACTCACAAGGTATTGCTTTGGTCGTCTCCGTCAGTTAGTTGAGAGGTATCATTCAGATGAGAGGTGCTGTTCTCTTTGCTCTTCTTTTTGTCGTCCAGTAGAGGGAGTGAGAACTCTATCCCTACAAATAAACAACAGCCAGAAAATCCATACCTGATGAACTGATGCAAAACCGAAATAAAATTATTCCCTAAATTCTGAAATAGATCAAAGTTTCATCTAATGTTTTTAAATGTGTGCATTATTTCCTCTAGGAGTCAGTGATTAAATGTGTATACTCAGAACTTGCTAAGGGTTCGTGCCTCCTTAAGAGACGCCTTGATGGTGCGGGAAGTTCACTAAAGCTCCTTTCATACATACACGTTCTAGACAACACGATCACCGCATTCTCGGGAACCAAGGTGGTCGTAGTGGTTAACGTTCGCTGGCGTCTCCAACCCTCTACCTGCAAAACCTGAATGCCCATCAACTGTAGCAAATAACCATGTCATACCTCAGTACGGAGAAATAACATGCAGGACGTGGTGGCTCCGGTGGTGTAATGGTTAGGGTGCTGGGCTCAAGATCGAGAGGTCATGGGTTCGAATCCCTGTTAGACCCCCACTGTGCTAAGACCCCTGGGCCACCCTGTAGAAATGCGTACCCGAAAAAAATCACGATCGTGTAACCTGTGACCTTCCCATCCAGGAGGAGTTGAACTCCTAGTTGCTTCACGCTACGGAAACCAGGGGTAAGCTCAGGTGTCAAAAGCCCAGCGGCATTTTTCAATGCTACATAGACAGGACGTACAAAAATGTACGATAAATGCTAGCAAAAGAGCAAAAGCTTGAAAAGTGGTCCTGGAGCTCGAGAGTCATCACTGGCTTCTCCTCCATCATCACAAAGCCAGCGATGACACTGCACCAGCACCAGTCAAACTTTCATTTTCAGATGGTTACACACCGCACGCCAGTCTTTGCTGTTCAGGCTGTTGCCAGATATCGGAACAATACTCTAATTTAAAATGAATATTAAGGATCTACGAACTATAATTAAGGACCAACTATAGTTAACTGGAATGTGTTTATGAAATAACTGTGAGCAAATACATTTTTTATATGGCAATGACGGTACAAGCAATCCTATTGGTTGTTCAGTTGTCTGGAATTTCCTTGTACAGACCAGTCAATTTGTTTTGTAATTTTTTTTTTTTTTTTTTTTTTTTTTTTTTTTTTTTTTAAACCTTCTCCCTCCCTTTCTCCTCACAGGGGGGGGGAAAAAAAAATACCACATTAGATTCTCCTAAGCATTCTGGCAGTGAATTTTACTATCCTAGAGAGTTTGACGGCAGAGAAAGAGACCCTGTTGGTGTTGCAAATGATAAAAAAGAGCAACAGCCAGAAGGAGTTGTGAAGTTGATCCTAAACCAAAAGAGCCAAAACATCCTACAAAAGACTGCCAGGGACATGAATGCTTTTTTTCAGATACCTGGGAACAATTAACAAAGGGGAATATAGACATTCTTGATTTACCAGCTTAAGCACTTAAGACATCATCTTGAGTTTTTAGTTTATAACTTCAGGGAGAAGACACTGATGGCCATTTTTTCATGTCTGTGCGAGTTTTTGTCCCTTGCTGCTCATCATGAACCACAACCACGCCGCTAAACTGAAGCTTCTGGGCTTAGCATCACCGTCTGTATTTTTGTTGGCTCCACAGACATTTATCTGCAAGTCTACCGGTCTTAATTTACATACATTTTGTTTGTTTCGTGTAAACCTGAGTGGAGGTTTGTGAGCCATTTTTCATTTATTTAGTGTTGTAATGAACACCATTCTCACTGACTGCTATATCTCCATCTTCTCCTAACATCCAGCACTCTAACAAATAATGGTTTATTGAAGCTTTAGCATGTGCTAGCTATACATCTTCAACAGTTAAACTAAGAAATAAATAAATATTTCTAAAAATGAAATATTCTGTCTCATCAGCTGACGGGGCTTTGTGACATCGTAAAGCTGTATAGCTGTATAATCCAATTTAACTACAGCATGCACCAGTGGATGGACATTGTTTTAAGGTAGACAGACATTTATTTTAAACGCTTATTCTAAAAACTGATGGTGTTTCATTACATTCTGATTAGAAGAGTGCTTTACTGCCTGGAAATTATGGCCAGAAACCGATAGTGTGTAAGGGATGCCGAGTCTGTCACATAACCATAAACACGGTAAAGAAAACATACGAAATAAATAAATAAATAAATAATGAACATCCTACGATCAGAAAACAATGACATTTTGGGGATTGTAGACGTATTAACAGCTTACAGGGACCACGTGCTTTGGGCGCAATCTAGTCCTATGTCAAACATTAATGGCCGTAGTTAACATGTACAATAGATGTATGATGAGCGTACTTTGGCGCTGACCATTTCTAACCTCCATGCCCACCTACGTTCTCCAAGAACGTGGCGAAACACGGCCAAACAGGAATGTGTGAAAGGGCCTTAACAAAGTCCAAAATCCATTCTCAGGCTTAATCAAAGTCCACTTAATCAAATCCACTTAATCAAAGTGCAAAATCCATTCTCAGGCATGACCTGGACCATCATCATAGCCTCGGTATCAGTTCACTCACACTTGTACACGGTGGAGGTAGGTTTCTTGAGCTGGTGGTCTCAATGCTGGGGTACATTTTGCTCTGAATCTTACATTAAACACTCACATAAACAATGGCATTTTGTAGCTTTTTTTTTTTTACCATCAGTTTTCAAGGCTTCGCGCAGGCCCCTGGTGGTTGGGGAAAGCAGTGCAGTAATGCCTTTAGCTCCACTCAATCCTGCTGCTCTGAACAGCACAGTGAACTGGTAGGAACAGAGGTAAAAGTAGGGACAGAGTTTGGCCTTTAGGAGACTGTACAGAGAAGTCAAGCTCACCGACCTGAAACACGGAGGAAAAGACACATTAATACCAGCAAAAAAAACCCCCTGCATTCATATATTACACATACACAGATATATACTGAGAGGTATTTGCCCAATACTTAAACGACCAAGATAGTATAGTGATATACATAATCTCTCACTCACCACTCACTCATCAGGCTCTGTTGTAAGGTGACGTCCTGCGCCCACGGCGTACTCTTGCCTGAGAAACTGCGCTTGGCTCCAATCCTGGGGAACAGAGAGAGCCACGGCAGGGAAGGATGCTGCCAGTACTGCAGACACTGCTGGAAACCACAGCGAAGCTCTGCACAGCTACGAGGGTCCTAGAAAAAATTACACAGACTACATGTTAGTGAATGATAATATCTGCGCCATCTTCCAAACAGAATATCAGAGAAAACATCAGCAATATGTCAATTCCTCTACTTACATCCTGACCTGCGAGCATCATTATTATATATTTTATAGGGGCGGCATAGTGGCCAGCACATCTGCATCACAGCAAGAAGGTCCTGGGTTCGATTCCTGCGCTCGGAAATTTCTGTGAGGAGTCTAACTGTTCTTTAAATAATTATTAAATTAAATAAACTTTGCTTTAGACCCCTAAATGTTTGTGGTGGCTGTTCCTCCGTACAGGACAGCCTCAACTTTGGGATGTCAGTGGGTTTCCCCACATGAACTGCTCACACAACATTTCTATTGGATTGAGGTGAGGAATTTGACTTGGCCACTCCAAAACATTACATTTATTCTTTTTATCCATTTTTTGATGGAACAACTTTTGTGTTTAAAGGGTACTTGTGGTGAATTCGTGTTACTAGCTCTTTAAAATGATCACACAGGACATCAGTGGTTCCTTCCTCCATCATCAGTCCTTGCCTCTTGTCAAAGTACGTGCGAGTGCTGCAACACTGGGCGTGCTCAGAGACATGTTGCCTTTCTCATTGGCTGTTCCAACCTGGTAGTGACGTGAACTCGTTGGATTGGCTGGGCTGCATCACTGACCCCGTGCATCATAACACATTATCGGCCAGTGCTGAGCTGCACAAACGACAAGTGCAGAAATCGCGGAAGAAACTTTTCTTTCGTGTTTCTAAACCAACCGACGACGGGAAAGCCGAGTCGGCAAAACGTCATCTGCGTAAGCCATTTTGGATTTACCGTCATGCTCATCTCTAGCAGCGTTTTCGTCCTCAGAGTCACTAGAATGTGACGTCTCACTGTCTCCACAAGACTCCTCCCACTCTAGTTCGAATATGTAAGCATTTACACCTATTTCCTCTAAATTGCTGCCATAGTTGCCTCTTGAACATGTTTATCACTTAAAATGTCGCTCGCTGAATAGATCTTGTTTACTTGCCACCCAACAAGTTTACGTCACTTCCAGGAAAAACGACTGCTAACCACTGGTTCAGCCCCCGCTAGTAATCCACGGGTTAAAATTAGTCATTTATGTTAAAATAAACATCTGTATTGCTTAAATGTATTACATACGCACATTTTATGCTGTAAGGACGACCAGTACCGCTACACTTCAAAGTCGTAGTCTTGCTGCATGCCTTTAGTTGCTTTAAAGTTTACCCAGGGTTCATTTATACCTCCCGGACCATTATACACCCTTGCTCCTGGAGTGATCTTCATTGGTCGACCTCTCCTGGAAAGAGTTACCTAAGTTAATGCCCTTCATCTATCTGACAGTGGATTGTTGGCAACCAAACTCTTTAGAGATGGGTTTGTAACCTTTTCCAGCCTGATACGCATCAATAGCTCTTTTTCTGAGGTTCTCGCAAATCTCCTTTGCTCATGCCATGATCGGATTCCACAGCTCAGAATTTCACAGATCTTTGTTCTTTAAAAAAACCAACGCAATCACTCACACCCGGTTGTCATCCAAATGAGTGAAAACAGTTGACTTTAATTTCACTTTTAAATTTAACAGCTAATGCTACAGGTTCTGGACAGAGACATGTAATATTAGATGATTTGCCTCAATAAATAAATAAATATCCGAGTATAATATTTTTGTTTAAGTGGGTTCTTTTAACCAACTTTCAGGACATGCAGTAATAACCGTAACTAAATTTGTTTAGTAACTGCTGATCAGTCCTGCAGATTGTCCTAGAGGAAATTTAGCCACGTCCTCCTTACAGAAGAACTTCGACTCTGGGACGCTGGTGAATTTCCTGAAGTGAACTGCTCGCTTCAAGTCCTGAAACATCATTTTGATTGGATTCAGGTCAGGATTTTGACTTTTCCTCATTCCAAAACATTAACTTTAACTAACTATGACTCTCCAACTGTCTTACAGAGCAGCCCAGTGGGCCATAGCCCATCCGAGGGCCAACTAGTGGGCTGCGGAGGCAGTTTTTAACTACTGCCGAATGGTTAGGGTTTTTTCTTTTACAGAGCTTGTTATTTTTAATATATAAAAATACCCAATCAGGTTGCATAATCTAAATTGACCATTTCTGTTTGAATACAACGGCATGAATAATACATCAGCACTTAATTAATTCCATATTTCGTACAAAATTTTTAATTCGTAATGCGATGTTAAATAGGGGCGGGTGTGGTGGTGTAGTGCTTAGAACGGCCACCTCACAGCAAGAAGGACCTGGGTTCAATTCCCGGGCTCATGCGTTTGTGTGTGGAGTTCGGTGTTCTCCCCGTGCTTGTGTGGGCTTCCTCTGAGTACTCTCGTTTTCTCAGACAGTCCAAAAACATGCACAACTGGCTGTTCCAAACTGCCTCCAGGTGCAACTGGTTGTGTGTGTGTGTATGTGTGAGTGGGTGCATGAGTTGGCTCTGTAATGGACTGGCGAGCTGTTCACGGCGTACCCCACCTACAAGGAGTCGGCTGAGATAGGCTCCAGCCTCCCCGTGACCCTAGTATGATTAAGTAGTTCATCAAATAAATAAATGATCAAGGATAACATTGTTGTTTTATTTGTTTAACCGGGTTCTCTTTATCTACTTTTAGGATTTGTGTAAAATCCAGTGATGTTTTAGAGGCCATTTATTTATTTATTTTATTTTCTTAACTGCTCTCTGGGTGCTGTTTAATTAGCTAAATTTAGCTCTGCATTTAACCTATCCAAAGGGAGCGCACACTCACACACACACACACAAGCAGTGGGCAGCCACATTGCAGCACCCAGAGAGCAGTTGGGGGTTAGGTGCCTTGCTTAAGGGCACTTCAGCCATGAAGGTAGAGGAAGGGATGGGCCCCCCCACCACCACCACACATTTTTCCTGCCGATCCGGGAATCGAATCAGCGTCCTTTTGGCCCGAAACCCGCTTCTCTAACTATCAGGCCACACTTGCCCCTTCTTTATGCAGAAATATAGAAAGTTCTAAAGGATTCCCAAACTTTCCAGCACCACTGCATGTTGTCTGTTTCATGAATTAGATGCAGATGTGTTTGAGTATCTAACCTGGATATTCTGTGGTGGAGGAGTGTACTGTGCCCTGCAGTGTAAACTCAGGCCCTGGGCTTCCTCTTGAGCTTTCAGGTGCTCAGCCCAGGAGAACGACTGTGGAGAGGTGATGAGCACTCGGGTCTTTAAGCTCCAGTCTGCAGGATACTCACTGCACACTTCAGGGTGGGACTCGCTGCCAAGATCAGGAGCCCCTGGACTCTATTTGTAAGAGATAAGTTATTACATCACAAAAAGGATCTGTTATATTAAATGAGACAGACGATGGGTACAGTGAGAAGTGCGACTCCATAATGAAATCAAATGGAGCTGATCTAAAAACTTTCGTTTTCTCACTGTTTATGCTGCTGTAAACCACAGAGCTGTCAGTAGGGTGTAGCCTATCTATCTTATTTACCGTCTACGTCCCTCTCCCAGAAGAAAACGGCTGCCTCTCTCTAGAACCTGGGCAGATCGGCAGCCACTAGCATAACACCCATGATTCAAAACAACAGCGTCGTCACAGACATCTTAGCTCAGTCGCAAATAAACCACACAAACAATGAAAATTACTGCAGTATTGTAAACAGTGTGATTTGCAACAACAACAAAATAAACAAGAGCATAATATAAAAAACAGACCGTTTCTATCATCATATCGCTCAGCTCTGTAAATAAATAAATAAGTAACCAGCAAAAGAACACGGCGCTGGAGCTAAACAAATGATTCTAGTGTTCCCTTGTGCGCACACACACACAAAATTAATCCACACCAGAGTTAAGTTTAAACACACTAAACCCAGGCTTGTGATACAGTGATTTACGTGAATGCATGTTTAGGCTTTTATATCAGGTTAAGTTTTACACACCTTCAGGAGAGGGGTGGATTTTTCTGCCTCAAATACATCCTCTTCAAATAACGACAGCTCCTCAGAAAAAGAAACTGGTTCCACTGGCTATGAGGAAGGAAAAAAAACTGAATGATGCATATTAATATACACGACACAGAAATGGCACGATCTGATTGGTTCGCTATGTCAGAATAATTATCCACTGAGTCTGAGGTGCACAACTCTTATAGTACATAACACACGGGCACCTGGGACAATTTTTTTTTTTTTTTTTTTTTGCGTAAAGATAATGAAAACAAGAATTTCACAGTTTATATTTAGATATTTTAACCATGGCAGAGTCTTGTTTTTCTTTTTGCATTTTAAAGTTTGATAACGCTGGTGCTGCCTGCTTGAGAGCCCGCGGCAAATTGTGGAGTGTGTGTTATTTTGTTTCAAGCATTACTTACTCAGAATTAGGATTTATAATATCGAGATGGTGAACCAATCGGATCGCGCCATTCCCATGTAGTATGTACTAATTAACAGTTATTCACTGGGGGGGTGGAGGATGTCGCTGTCATCCATAACTGAGGTGCCTAACTGTTTTAGGATATATTGCACAGAAACAGAAGAAAAAAAAAAAAAAAAAACAACAACAAAAAAAAAACAATAAAATGAGATTTTTGTAAATTTTTCACATTTTAGTGAAACAACGCGACCCGACCCCGGATCAAGCGGACGAAGATGAAGATTTTAGTGAAGCGTGGAGGACACAGGTGAGCCTGAGCACACTGTATAAGGGCGGTTTTACAGTAATAAGGCCAAATGTGTCTCACAGGGGGCAAAAATTAAAGGTAGAATTTTCTTGAAATACATTCCTCCCAAGAGACAAAAAGAATAAAGACAACTTTCTCAGTTTTCTAAATATTTAGACATGAAGAATATTTTGTGTTTTCAGTAAAAGTGTCTCAGGCCGGAAAGGACAGACCGTTTGACAGAAACTGGGACTTGTTTATCATCATCATGCGCAGACTGAAAGTTTGCAGAGGACCTATATAAAGAGATAGATTCAATTAAACGAGGTACAGGGCAGTATTTTTTAAATATATCAAAAAACTTTAGGTAGTTTAGTGATTCTTCTTTTTATTTGCCCTAAAAATTGATGACAGAAAGAACACTTCACATGACGGAAATATCCCTGGCTTTTCAAAACACCGCATTCTAAAGTAGAGCTTCAAAAACAATTAAATTCGATTGAATAAACATTGTAGTATCATTAATACAGAAAAAAAATGCGGTATGTCATTTACACGCCCCACATAATAAAGTGTCTGAAGTAGAATTGTATTAAAATTGCACTAATTTGAGTCGTTCAATTTGTGATAATGCGGCACGGTGGTGCAGTGTCTCGCGCGTCCGCCTCACCGCAAGAAGGCCTGGGTTCGAGTCCCGGGCTCGGGGTGTTTCTGTGTGGAGTTTGCATATTCTCCCCATGCTTGTGTGGGTTTCCTCCGGATACTCCGGTTTCCTGTCACAGCACAACCACATGCACAGTAGGCTGACTGGCTGTTCCAAACTGCCCCAAGGTGTGAGTGTGAATGGCTGTGAGCTGTCCTGTGATGACCTGGAAGTTGTTCAGGGTGTACCCTGCCTTCGCCCAGAGTCAGCCGAGACGCGCACCAGCCTCCCCGCGACCCTGATTAGGCTTAAGCGGCTTAGAATATGAATGAATGGAATTTGCGACAAGCAGCACAGGATAGAGATATTTTAATTCTGTTTTCTGTTCATGTTTTTTTGTGCATCACTCTTTTAGACACACTATGTAAAATAACATTAGGGAAAAAACATTTTAAAAGGGAAACTATTTTAACTGTTTTTAAAGAACATTTGTAAAGATTATATCTTCTTACACATATATACACATATATATATATATATATATATATATATATATATTATTGTGGGTAGTATGGTGGCGTAGTGTTTAGCGCATGCCACAGCAAGAATGTGGCAGGTTTGAGTGCTTGCGTGGGTTTCCTCCCGCAGTCCAAAGACATGCACATTAGGCTAACTGGCTGTTCCAAACTGCCCCTTGGTGTGAGTGTGAATGGTTGTGTGTGTGTGTTGGCCCTGCGATGCTGTTCAGGGTGTACCCCGCCTTCGCCCAGCATCTTTTTTTTTTTTTTTTTTTTTAAATGGTAACACCTTTTTTCTAACAGCAGCCAAATAATCACAGTGATCTTGGGAATAAAAATGTATTTGAAATAGGAACTACTGAGAGTTAGTAAACAGCAGTGTACCAGATGTCTGTAACCTCTGACTTCTGACCCAATTAACTACTTCCGGGCAAAACCGGATGTTGATATTGCACCGGAAAAGGGTAATACAGTGGAAAAAAAAAAAAAACAGGTGTTTGTATTTTGTTCTTGCTTAAAGCTGGAAAAATGTAAACTAAATCCGGCCATTGTATTTATAGGTGTTATTCGAAGTAGTAATAAAAACACATTCAACACAGTGCCTGCTCTATTTCGTCTGAAAACAATACAAACAATGAACCCAAGGTGGAATGCTAATGTTAGCATTGGTGCTATGCATTAGCGCGTTATTATTAAACCTAAAGTTTTGCTAGAAGAAATTCTTATTTTTACATTAATTTACGATAACTACAGGTGGTGTGTGTTAGCATACCTGTGTGTAACTCTCTGTACCGAGGAGGTTTTGTCTCAGCGCCGGTAAACTGTTAGCATTCCGGTTAGCTCCGGGGTTTTCTCCCTCACACAGGGCGCTAAACGAGCTCTTACACCCCGGTGGACTTTCCGAACAGACTCTTTTCTGTGGACTGTTGTACGTGTTTTTGATGTTGGCGAACGGGTTTCTGCGCTTCACTCCTCCACCTGCTCGAGTGTCAGTGTTTAGCCATGGTCCGGGGGAGAAAGGCCGGATATCAGCTCCCGCCGAGCCGCTGGATGCTGCGGCAGAGCTCCGGTCCACCGTCTCGCTCCGGGCCCGCTTCCTCCTCATACGGAGGACATCACTCGGCTTCTTAAAGCTCGGCGAGTAATAACTCTGATCCGTCATCGTTGAAAAGAATGTTTAAAGAGCCGTAAACAGACACCGAGAACACACAACACACCGCAGATGAAGGCGCGCTCCGCCTCTTGTTGTCCCATTCTGAATTTCGCGCGTGACGTAAACACGCCTCCCAGTGCACACGACGACGGCTGCGTTCATTTTGCGCAGTCATCGCTGCTGCGTTCAGTGAACCCGATAGGTGCATGGAGCCAATTTGAAGCCATCACTAAGTGTTGGACACACCACTTTCAAACCGCTTAAAATAAGACAAATCTCACTGTTTAGGCTCATAAACCTTGTAAAGCAGAAGATCAGTGGTGTGTGCATATACATAGATCAGGGCACACACACCAAACCACCACCTTTGACACAGTTGCATAACTGGGAAAACAAACATAGCTGGTAATCACTCAGCTTGTGTACATGCTAAACTACCTTCATTCATTCATTTTCTAAACCGCTTAATCCTAATTAGGGTCGCGGGAAGGCTGGCGCCCATCTCAGCCATCTCTGGGCGAGGGCGGGGTACAACCTGGACAGCTTACCAGGCCATCGCAGGGCCAAGACACATACAACCATATACACTCACACCTAGGGGCGATTTGGAACAGCCAATTAGCCTATTGTGCATGTTTTTGGACTGTGGGAGGAAACCGGAGTACCCGGAGGGAACCCACGCAAGCACGGTGAGAACATGCAAACTCCACACAGAAACACCCGAGCTTTCTTGCTGTGAGGCGAACGTGCTAACCACTACGCCACCATGCCGCCCGCTAAACTACCTGCTTTTTAAAAAATTACTCACTCACTCATTTGCCGAACCGCTTAATCCTGTTAGGGTCACGGGGAGGCTGGTGCCGATCTCAGCCGTCACTGGGTGAAGGCGGGGTCAACCCTGAACAGCTCGTCAGACCACACACAACCTTTCACACTCACACCTAGGGGCAATTTGGAACAGCCAGTCAGCCTAATGTGCGTGTTTTTGGACTGTGAGGAGTTTTGGACACGGGGAGAACATGCAAACTTCACACAGACACGCCCGAGTCCAGGACTCGAACCCAGGACTTTCTTGATGTGAGATGGATGTGCCAACCACTACGCCACTGTTCCACCCTTTTTAAAATCAATTTATTGATAATTTAAAAAAATCAAATTTTAACCTCAGACCTAATGCCTAGGTCCCACTGGAGAAAAGTTGAAATAGACAAATTTTCTCCCGATGGCTCGCGATGTCGTCGATTTTTGTTGTAAAATTAGTGAGCAGTCCCATGTTAAATTTCACTTTATATGAATTGGCGATGTTCCTGCGAACGTACACAGATGCTTCGGGTATTTCAAGAAATCTTCGGGTAATGTCCCCCGAAAGATGCCCGTGAATAATCGGCGATGACTCAAGACGTTCTGGAAACTACAGGGGACATTTTCCGATAATCTGTGAATGTGCCCGGGGACTTCGGCGATATTGAACAGAACCCGGGGGTGTATCCGCAAAGATTAGGTGACGCATCTGTGATAACTTGCGAACCATCCCAGTTGCATCTTCTTTTCAGACTTCAGAGAAGTCATTAGTTTGTGTGGTGGCATGTCGGCAGCACTAATGCAAGTGATCCCTGTATAACACGTCTTTATTGTGTGCGCGTGTGTAGAATTCAGCCAATCATCGAGCCAGGAACAAAGCACCTCTCCACCCTTTCACAATTATCGGCGAATGTTTGAGGAGGCTGACAAAAACTTAGAATCTAACCTTAGGTATCTCAGAATGCTAACCGAACTTCACATGCTTTCACCGAAGGTTCTTGTATACCTCGGTGAAACTTAACCGATGCTTCCAAGATGCATCGGGAATATGAACAGTTCGCGGAATATACGGGAATGCATCTCTGAACCATCTCCGTGTGTCTGGGATGCACCCAGGAATCCTCCGCGTCTTGTTTTCCCGACAGAGTGTCGGGAATACATTGGGAAAAATTTCAACGCAAACATTGAAATTTTTCGTGGTTATATCGAGGCCTTCCGATGCTTTAGGATGGCTCGCGATGCTCCCGAATATTTGCAGATACATCGGGGAACCCAATAATCGGGGAACCCGAGGCAAAAAAGGCCCAGTGGGACTGGGCCATAAGCAACTCAGAAATAACTCATCTGAAGGGAAATGCTTTGGGACAGCTCAGCTTGTGTGGGTTTCCTCAGGGAACATTCAAACTCCACACAGAAATACCCTAGCCCAGGATTCGACCCAGGACCTTCATGCTGTGAGGTGGACGTGCCAACCACTACTCCACAGGTGTCAAATTCGAGGTCCGCAGGCCAAATCCGGCCGGCAACTGATTTTATGTGGCCCTCAAGAGATATTCAAAGAATATGATTATCGTACATTCTTTGCATCAACCGTTACCATGAAACCTAATTCATTATCCTTCCACTAGGTGGCAGCAGCCTATTTCAAGTAAACAGCTATTCGTTCAAGACGCAAGAAAGATTGCATGCTACCTTGTCGCTGTTAAGTGTTGTCAGAAAATGCAAGTGAATAAAGGAAAAGAGGACAAACGCCTAAACGAATAATTTTGCCATGCAGATTTCATGGTTGCCGTTTTAGAATAGATGTTCAGTGAATATTCGGGCCTCGGTCACCTTTAAATTTAGTGATGTGGTCCTCACCAAAAATGAGTTTGACACCCCATGATCTCAGGATTGCACATTTGATATTTAATGTAAAACCTTGTTTTCAGAGGAACCATGAAAAGAATTCATGCTTCTCCTCTTATATTATCTGCATGCTGGAAATAAATATTCACAATGTCACGATAAGTAGGACATGGATTTAACTCATTTGGTGATTTCTTTTCACTCCTTCAATGTCATGTGTTTAGATTAATGGAAGTGTTTTGCCTCTGACCACAGTTAATTTCCCACTGTTTACTGTTATCATTTGTGATTAATCACAGTGTGAAATCTGCAAGCATAACCCAAGCTGAAATGACAGGAGCTGGGAATTGTTGAGGCAGACGAGTTTGCAGAGGTGAGTGCCCTGGCTATTGATTCTGTAGGCTGTCATTGCTGATGCGGGAAAGAAGTGCCCGCTTGATGAATGGTGTGTAATTGATAGGTGAGAGACCTTGATTCTTAATCAGTCATGGAATGTTTACGCTAAATTGTGCAGGAATATGGAGATTGGTCTGGATGATCACAGAGAATTATCAGTGGTAAAAAAAATAAAAAATAAAAAAAAAGGGATGGAGCTGAATTTTAAGCAAGAAAGTCCTTTTTCAATTACTCGGTCAATTCAACAGCAGTGACATATTGCTCATAAATTATGCCGCCCTGTTTATTTTTACTTTGGTTGCTAAATTTTTTCTTTTTTCTTTTTTAATAGGGTCACTTTTACATGTTTTAGAGCTGTTAAACAACAACTGTGAGGTCCGCTGGCTGAGAACTGAGTTTTATTTTGAATTATATTCTAATTGCAGCTAATCACTGCCGTTACAAACGAGGTTATGGTTAATGTCTCTCTCTCTCTCTCTCTCTCTCTCTCTATTTATTGCTCTATTGCTCTCTCACTTACACAAGCACACACATGATTGTATCTCTTTCTACATAGATTTCAGAGATTTTTGTAAATGCTGCTGTCTCAGTTTAACTGTAACCCCACTAACTAAAAATATTTTTTGGAAACCCCTGAGTCACTTTTAGTTCAGCTTT
>JBCNYH010000009.1:19885738-19894559 GCA_039654325.1 Tandanus tandanus
GCGCTTTATAATGGAATTAATTTGTTATCAGAATAAATTGATTGCAGAATTTTTGTAGGATGCTCAATGCGGGCACAAATTAAAAACAAAACACACATGTATACACGTGTGAATATGAACATATACCCTTGTTTTACTGAGTAAGATAGAGCCTCATGTCTTTCCTTATTAATTAGGATAACTAACAACTACCCTACTGTTTACTAAGGAATAATTCTATTTCATTTTTGTACATTTCTGGATTATATTTTTGGGGAAATGCGCGCAAACCCCAGTTGATGCTGAATGCTCGGAGCTCCAGTGCGGCGGCATCATCCAGCTGTGCAGAGTGTATTCTGTGCGCGGTTACCTTGAAGGCGATGGGCAAAGTCTTGTTGCAGCGCCAGTGTGTGGGCAGCACCGAGCACAGGAAGTTGGGACTGTCGGTGCGCACGAGCTCTCCCGGGTGCTCGGAGAGGACCTCCATGCTGCGGTCACACATGCGCAGTTTCCCGCCGCCGCCCTCGTGCGCTCCCACAGCGGGGAGAACCTCGCTCATCTTCCCCGTGCCCAGGCTGGAGGAGGGCGGTGTGAAGCGGCGATGGGGGGCCTGGTCTGCAACACATCCAGACATAGACACTTTTTAGTTTTGTCTGTAATCTGTAATCATGTACTACAATAATAATAATAATAATAATAATAATAATAATAACAACAACAATAATAATAATAAAATGGTTTCTTAAAATGTTTAATGGTTCTTATAAGAATGTTATAAAAAAAAAAATCTAGTTGCACAGCATTGGAAATATTTAGGGGTTTTAATACAAAGCCTAATTTTAACAGGAAGCATCTGTGTTCCTATTAATGTTAAAGGCTGCATGGCTAAAATAAAAGAAAAAATGTAACCTTGACCAATAATAATAATAATAATAATAATAATAATAATAATAATAATAATAATACTATTAAAAGAAAACAGGCGCACAAGAAAAACTCCAGGTTTGACATGCATGCACTCTGAAGCTGTTTATGCATTTATGCAAAAAAAAAAAAAAAAATACTTAAAACCTAAAGGAAAATAAAAGGAAGCAAATGAACGAGTTGGAGTTGTTTTGAGTATTTGTGGGTGGGTTTTGACATCCTTCAGCAGGGCGCGTGCCAGAAACGCCCGTGGAGCGCATTAAAAGCACTGAAAGCGCGGCGCTGCTCGACACTGAGAACGGCCTGCTGTCACTCAGCCAACCACAATCGATGCCACATGAGTGTGGTTAAGAGGTTTTAGCTGCTCCGCTCAGCTTACTACTGCTGTATTCTCTCCAAACACACCAGCAGAAACGCTTCTCCAGTGCACCGCAACACCAGGGCAGCACACGGACACCTCCCCCCAAAAAACCCCACAACCGCACGCGTGGGTGTGTGATGGAGAAAGAGGTGCGCACTTTTGGGAACTTTCATTTCGGCGCACGTCTACAAGAGCGCGTTTCCATAAACAAACAAGGAGTTATCTGTAGTTAAATGAGGAAACGGACAGTGCGCAAGACAACAGTGCATTGAAGGGAACCAGGGGAAACACAGTGCGTTACATTACATGGAGATTACAGCGCACACTACGCAAATTAGCCCAGACATCATTAGATCATACCGTATTTGGCGTCCCAAAGGAAAACCATTGGTATCCTGTTTGAGGCTTTGAGTTCTCAGCTACAGTTTTAGGTTCAGCTGATGGGGATCAGTCGGGTGTTGGTTCTGACAGCGCGCGCGCGCCTGTCTGTCTGGTGTCCGTGCGTCGTGCCGCGTTCAGGAAAGTTGCAGAGGAATTCTTTTCAAAGATCTCCGATTCAACAGAACATCTGCACTCACAAACTTCTCCACAAATCCGCCAGTCAAAGAGTCCTTGCAATTTTTTAAAAATTATTTTTAAAGTGTGAAGTACTTGTAAGTCACTTCTGGCTCTCACATATCAGCAGCTTTGAGAACGCGTTCTTCCTTCCGCTGGTTTAGAGACGCGTCGCTCCTGTAAGGTCGCAAACAGACCGCTGCTGTCGTATGAATGAGTCTCCAAGCAAGGGGCTGGCTTTTACTAACGCTGGGCAGTACAGGAATGCAGCCTGGTTGAGCTTATTTGCATGCGGGAGCCTTTGCGCTGATGCCATTGGCCAGGAACAACTGCTCTGTGTAGGCTAGACCAATCAGGTAAACGTCCGAAAGAGCGCGTGAAAGTCCTACTTGTGACAGCCAGAAGCGTCAATGGAATTCCTTGGCCCTGCGCGCGCCCTCACTACAGAGTTGTCAAGTTTTTATTTATTGATATTATTATTATTATTACTATTTTTAGCAAACAGATAGATCATAAAGTTTTCTACACTTTCCATCAGCTTTAGGAATAAGTGTGATCAACAGCTGCCAGCATGGCTTGTCCATGGTTTAATCATACATTCAACCCAATTATTCTATACTACAGAATATTTCCTACAGATGTTACATTATGTTTAGTGGGACTAATATTTCTACCCTTGTACAGGGGCTGTGATTAATCCCTTACTGCGCAGCCAAAAGGGGGCAGCAAACGCCCTCCATGATAGACGAGAGAGGACCTGCTCCTGCTTCTCTTTTAATGGAGACCGTCCACCGACCATTCAGTCCACTTCTGGTCCCTGATGGAATCAGTGTTTTCATGCAGTCTTGATGTGGTAGTGATGAAGTTGACCAGACGTTGACCAGCTCTTCAAAAAGCATTGCCAACAGGCTTACCAGAGTACAGGTCAGTGTGGATGGTCAAGGATGCCATGCACATAGAAATCTCCTTCCGTATTTTTAGACTTCTGAATCTGCCTACTGATTTCTTTTCCATTCGTTATGTTAATTTGTTATTATTGTTCAGTCAGGCAGAAAATATGATATACTGGTAATTCTTTTCTTTCCCTGTTAATTTGACTACAGGTTCTTGAGGCCAGGCATGACTACCAAACAACTAAACCTAACAGGCATGGATCCCAAGCTGGATCTCTGTCTGACTTTTGTCAATTCATTTTTTATTTCTAAAATCGCAGCAGAGTGAAACCTGAAATTAGTATCATTCTTGAATATTACAGAAAATGTGAGATACCAGACATTATGCTGTATCATATTAGGCCCCTTTCCATTTCCTCCTCTGTTAGACTAGACAATTTGAGAGCTATGACAGAACTGAAGTCTTACAGTTTCAGTCAAAATTTTCCCCCCCACAAATCATAATTTAATGTTGTAAGTTAATAAGCAATTTTTGAATGAGGCAAAGAGAATTCTCCATATCATATGAAAGCCAAATTCTGTAACTGTTTTGTTATTCATTTACAATATTTTCAAAGTAGACAGTCACGACATTATGTTGCGCATGCCTGTCACGCAATAATAATAATTCAGCATATCTGATGGCAGTGATGCAATACCAAGAATTATTGGATGGCTTTCCACCAGTCAGAAATGAGAAAATCTCTTGAATGAACAAATAAAGAAATAGGTCAGATGAAACTGAGGCAAATTGTAAATAAGACAGGCAATCAGAGATTATCCTATAAAACTGTAAATTGTAAATTTAAAATGGTAAAAATGTCATAAGTTAATAAACAATTTTTGAATGAGGCAAAATATGACACAGAGAATTCTACATATCATAAGAAAGCCAAATTCTATAATTGTTTTATTATTCGTTTACAATATTTCTAAAGTAGATTGTCACGTCACTATGCTGCGCGTCCCAGTCATGCAATAATAATTCAGCATATCCGATGGCAATGATGCAATACCAAGAATTATCGGATATTTTCCCACCAATCAGAAAAAAGAATATCTCTTAAATGAACAATAAGGAATAATACTGGATTCATTTTGTTGACATAGGTTAGATGAAACTGAGTCAAATTGTAAATAATACAGGAAATCCTAGATTTATGAATTGTAAGCATTATCCTAGAATTTTTTTTTTTTCAAAAGCCGTTAAAACAATTCCAGTATTTTTTAAACACCAGCAAAGGAGGTAATGCAGGCCCAGTTTCTATTTCTTCTACACAGCACCAGGTTGTACTTTTTTTCTGGGGAATTGCTATGCTTTATTACTTATACTTATTTAGATTTGGGGGGGAAATTCCTGAATGATAATTATGTTATTTTCTACTGAAGAGAAAATTCACGCCGATGACTCACTGTGATAAAACAGGCAGCACATAAAACAACACAGAATGCTTTACAAACCTGTCAGGAAAGAAATAAGAATATAAATAATAACAGTATGAGATAAGATAAAAATAGCTGTGTACTTAAAACAAAAAAACAGATTACGGATTATTTTGATGCTGATAGTAATATGAACTGCAAAACACAATTATTAAACAAAACTAAACCGTAGAACCTGGATTGTTTGAGCAAGACAAGGAGGACTAAGACACCACTGTATGTCTGTCTTCAGCTCTGGGTTGGTGTCATTTGATAACTTTTAAGTCGAGAGATCAATAGCGCTTGTCAGCTATAAAATTTATTGAACAGCGTCGAAAGGTTACACCCTCGCCAGTGTTTCAATGATCCGTTCCAACAGCTTAACTGCATAAAAACATTTTGATGCCCTAAAACACAACAACCCTTCAGGGAGTCAAGGCAAATGCAAAAAAATACTTAAGGCTCTCCTTCAAGGTAATCACATTCTACTCATTAAGCAGAATTAATTGAGTAGGAAATAATTACATTGAAAGGGGAAAGGAGTGCAAGAAAGAAAGTCTAAAAGCACAAAAGACTGGAAAAATAGGATACGTCTCCCATTACCAAAGAGCCTGTTGCTGTTTCGACGCTTCCTCCCCAGGTGCATGGCCCAAGATAGAGGTCCAGAAGGACTGAAGCAGTTCATATCGAAGTGCAATTTGATCTGCATAAGGGGAGTCTTCAAAGTTTCTCCTAAAACATTCTGGACTATTCCTTTCACCTCTTTCCTTATATACTCAATCCTTACTCACTTCCCTCCATCATAAAAAAACCCCCCAAAAATACGGAAGAATGGAGAAGCAAATGCTGAAGAAGGCTCTGGCAGGATGCAGTCATAACTAATATATTTCCTCACTAGCCCCGGCCGCAGGAGACGAGACAGCCTTTTTTGCCTAGGGGCACTTCAAACCTGCTAATTTCATTTAGCAACTGAAATGATTTCCACGACTTTTTTTAGTCCTCACACCATGACGGTGATGGCTAAGAAATGAGGGCAGCATGAAGTTTGCATGAGACACAAGACAAGAGGAAAAGACTCTTTTTTAAAAAAATCTTTGTTTAAACTGTTTTTAGAGAACACAATTCCGTTGTGGGCGGCACAGTGGCGTAGTGGTTAGCACATCCACCTCAAAGCAAGAAGGGCCGGGGTTCGAGTACCGGGCTGTTATGTTTCTGTGTGGAGTTTGCACGTTCTCCTCTTACTCCGGTTTCCTCCCACAGTCGAAAGACATGCACATTAGGCTAATTAGCTGCCCCCAAATGCCCCTAGGTGTGAGTGTGAATAGTTTTGTGTGTTTGTTGGCCCTATGATGGTACGGGGTGCACCCTGCCTTCGCCCAGTATCAGTTGAGATACTGTAGGCTCCAGCATTCCCGTGACTCTAATGGTATTAGGAGGTTTGGCAAATGAGTGAATGAATTCTGTTGTACACCACAAAATGTAGTTTCTTATTAGCCTCATCTAACCAGAACTACATTCACTTCAAACAAAAGAACCAATGTTCATTCATTCAATCATTCATTCATTCATTCATTCACCGAACCATGTAACCCTGCTAGGGTGGCACGGAGGCTGAGGCCTATCTCAGCTGACTCTGGGCAGGGCACACCCTGAACAGCTCGCCAGTCCATCACAGGGCCAACATACACACAGCCATTCATACACTCACAGCTAGGTTTGCAGCAGCCAATAAGTAAAAATGCGCATGTCTTTGGACTGAAGGAGGAAACCGGAGTGTGTGGAGGAAACCCATGCAAGCACAGGGAGAACATGCAAACTCCACAGAGAAATGCCCTTACCAAGCCTGGGACTCAAACCCATGCCCTTCTTGCCGTGAGGTTGATGTGCTAAGCACTACACTACTTTGACTCAGTGTTTATAAATGATGAGAAACTTTGGTATTATCACTATTATTCTTGTCGGTATTGTAGGCAAGTAGCCGAGTGATAAATAAATGAAGCCAATGTTCACCTGAGAGCTGATCCATGGCCACTTCCTTTGGAGTCATCGAAGAAGTAGGCATGAGGCTGGGTGAATAATTGGTTGTCCACAGTGCAGCACAATTGCATTGTGGGACATAGCAGAAAATCTTCATTGCTTGTGTTGAAACAGTTCGTGTGCAGCAGAAAATGGCTTTTCCATGCACTGATTTTGCCCCAGATTAAAATGTCCTCTTCTAAACTGGCCAGAGGCAGTCTGTCCTCTTCAGGCCCCCAGAGACAGGAGACCCTGAGGCCAAGAGTGCTGGGCACAGATGATCAATAATGCCCCTTGAGCTTCCTGGGGCTTAGGCAATCAATGCTGCCAAGACCAGTAGGCATGCAGGTTTTATACCCTTTGTCAGAGTCAGATACTCAGTATCTCATATTCATTTTCTCATAGATAAGGGTATCAGTAGTTACAGTAAGTATCAGAATAGCTTCAGAAGCCATGCATTTTTGATGCCAGGAAGGGACCTTTGCTTTATGGCCACCAATGACCTTTTGTTTACCCATATAATACCCAATGGCCCTCCTTCCTCCGATCTTCATCCTCTATTTTGTTCTTTCCCCTCTTGTTTCTCTTATTTCCATTTATTCGGTGGGCCTTTTAGTTAAGAGATGGGGAGAAGAAATAACTCAGCGTCAAGACTCTTCAATAATTAATGCAGCTGTATTGTGTGGATGCCGTTAACTGCTACTTAAAAGTAATTAATTGATTTTCTGACATATCAGTTAGCAGCTCAGCGAAGTGACAGAGCAAAGTACTCTGCTCTGTTCTCTCTGGCTGGCGAACAGATACACACAGCACGACACTGGGTCACTATCACCTCATAGAGAGTGTATCACTGGTTGTGTGTAAGTGTGTGTGAGCGGGAATCTGCCTCTCTGCCAGCAGTCCACACGAAATATACAGTACATTCTATCCAGCTATACTCACATTAATACATTACTGATGGTTGTGGATTTTTAGTTCATTGAGTGTAGACTATTGTTAGGCATTGCTGCAGACACTAAGACCTCAATAAAAAGATTAAAAAGCCATCATTGGTTTTACAATATTGTGTATATAATAATAATAATAATAATAATAATAATAATAATAATAATAATAACTAGAAAAGCACTCGGAGAGCGCAGACCTCAAGGCTGCAAGAAAACTTTAATATTTCCTGGATCCCTATTATAATCTGCCAAACTCTAATCAATTGTTCCTTGTATCCTTTGCCAGCTATCCTGAAAATTTCATCAAAATCCATGAATAACTTTTTGAGTAATGTTGCTAACAGACAGACAGACAGACAAACCAACGCCGGTGAAAACATAACCTCCACGGTGGAGCAGTGGTTAGCACATCCGCCTCACAGCAAAAAGTTCCTGGGTTCGATTCCCGGGCTCGGGGCGTTCCTGTGTAGAGTTTGCACTATCAGCAGCCGCAGTGTGATTGATGATAGGGCTGGCAATGTCATCGTCCTGTCCCTTAACACAGCAGTGTAATGGTCCCATTGTGAATGCTCACTCCACAGCTCCCTATAACTCCCTAACAGCCAATTAACATTTTATGTTATGCTTATTCATTATATTAGCATTGACTATATGAGAACAGTGTATCCCGAGTGGTCTGCTATCAGGGGATTAAAAACCATTATCATGAGTGGATAATTCTTGAATCAAAATGATGAACACTCATGGTCATCATGAGCTTTTTTTTTTTTTTTTTTTTTAAACACCTGAGCTTACTGGCTCATCAGGGAGTAGCTTATCCCTGGTTTCCATAGCTAGTACTACTACACCACAGTGCCAGCTATATTGTATTACTATTGGTACTATTGCTATTAGTATTGTAGTATAAAGTATACCACTACTGGCAGTAGCTTCTTTCAGAAGGATAAGACACTGCAGAAAATGTTCAGGAATGGTTTGAAGAACGCAATGAGTTTGAGGTGCTGATTTGTGCCTATAAATTACCCAAATATTCCCAGATTGAACATCTGTGGGATGTGCTATGCAAACAAGTCTGATCCATGGAGCCCCCAGCTCGTACTTTACAGGATTTAAATGATCGGCTCCTAACATCTTGGTACCATATTCCACAATACAGCTATAGAGGTCTTGTGGAGTCCATGCCTCAACCGGTCAGAGCTGCACACACAATTATGCTATAATGGGAACCCTTCCACGTAGTGCATGATTAAAACGAGCAGAGAATGCTATTAGTAACATCCTTAAAAGATCAAGACAGCAAATGACCACTGGATTACGAAGATGCAGCAGTTACTGAATAATAATGCTGTAAATTATTACACTGCTTCTCTGAATGTTTTTTGAACTTGTCCAGAGAAAAATGTGGCATGGAAGGAACATGTGCATTGTGTAAGGTTTACGGCATGACAAAAACCTATTAAAAGATTACCTATTTTGGCATGAATACTGTATTTTCTAGAATACACTCTCATCACTCATTCATTTTTCCAAACCGCTTAATCCTTAGGGTCTTGGGGAGGCTGGAGCCCATCTCAGCCGGCACTGTGCGAAGGCGGGGTTCACCCTGAGCAGCTCACCAGACCATTACAGGGCCAACACACACACACACACACACACACACACACACACACACACACACACACACA
>JBCNYH010000009.1:19899929-19910442 GCA_039654325.1 Tandanus tandanus
TACAGTGTGGTGAGAGGTGGGGTGGATGGGCAGATGGGCAGAGGCATAGAGGAAGAAGGGCACACACACACACACACACACACACACACACACACACACACACACACACACACACACACACACACACAGTTCAAATATTTGTAAAAGCATGCATAGTGAGGCATGCAAAATATTCTCTTTTTAAATATATAAATTGAAGATAGTTTGTCTTGCATCATGGCTAAAAAGGATGACATTAATGGGTCATAAATGATTTTATGTATCATAAAGTAATACAGACAAAGCACCAATAATTTCATTTTCTGTGAACAATTTCCATAAGGGCTTCCAGTAATACTTTTTAAATGCAAAGATTCTCGTAAAGATACTTTTAAATAATATAACCTTGGCTAATTAAATACCTTCTGTAAATATGAATATTATTTGTATGCACTCAAACCAAAGACACAAGCCCTAATCCCAATTAGGGTCACGCGGAGGCTGGCGCCCATCTCAGCCGACTCTGGGCGAGGGCAGAGTACACCCTGGACAGCTCGCCAGGCCATCGCAGACACTGAAACAATGTGCCTTTTAAAATCTGATCTCATTTATATAATAATATTTATATAGTAATACAGCATATTTTTCCTGTGCAAATTTATATGGAGAAATCTTAATGTGCTTTCCCTCTTTTTTATTTTATTCTATATGTGCTTTTATTATCCTGTTTAAAAAGTACAGCAGCACAGTGGTGCAGTAGTAGCCTGGGGTCCATTCTGTTCTCCGTATGCCTGCTTCGGGTACTCATTGTTCCCCATTATGCAAAGACATACAGATTAGGTCAACTGGCTACTCTAATTTGCTCATATGTGTGAAATTAGTGTGAATGGTTGTTCTCTGTTTTTGGGCCTGTGATAGATTGCTGACCTGTTCAGGGTGTAACCCTCCTCTCACCCAGAAAGCAGCTGAGCCTCCAAAATTCTCTGAGAGATGTGTAGTATAGATAATGAAAGGAAGTGGTGCACACTTTTGAACAGGTTGCCGCCAGCACATTGCAGGGCTAACACAATAGCACAAACAAACGTTCACTCACATTTACATTTTAAAAACATGTTAGTCCAACTGAAATTATAATAAATGAACCTTCTCAAAGTCAGACTAACACATCTAGATAATGCGGCTGAGATTCGGGCTGTATGTGTACATGGCTCACACTGGTCTAGGTGCTCTGCACATGCTCCTCAGTTCTTCTTATGAGCTTTGACATGGAAGTAACGAAAGAAACCGATGAAATCCCTTAAATATCGTCAAACTCGGACCTGTTCATTTTTACACTGATGAATAGACAGAGTTTGTGCTGAAGCTTGTGCTGACAGTTAAATATTTTGAAATACGTGGATGACGGAAAACACTAAATGGCGATTTTTTTAAAGGGGAAAAAATGGTGGAACGGATGAACGACACTGGATTTAAAAGGATGCAGGAGCAAATCGCTGTTCACTGGGAGCATCTGAAACAGTCTGACTGCAACGCCAGGGAAAAACCCAACAAAACAAGTGGACGTAATCCAGTTTTCTTGCCCAGACTCCGAAACACGGCGGTCTTATTTTTGTACGGCACATTTTGTTTGGCGGTGGTGAAATAACACGTGACAAAGTGAGGTGGTGACAAAGCTAAGTTATTAAAAAGCTATTTAAGGTCACATTAACATTTAAAATTGGTTCGTTGCAAGAAATATGAATAAAAACCTCTAAGAAATATCATGAATTTATTGTGTTATTATCTGTTTATTGCGCCATCTTCAAACCTCCAGCAGTGCCTCCCTCAGCCCCAGCCCTTCGCTTCCAGCTTTTTTGTATGATTTTCTATGCATGTATATAGATTATTCCATCACCACATCCTGGGAGGGTGAAGGGAAGGAGGGATAAGAGGTAATGATTCTCTGTTATAGGCAATTAATGTCATAAATTAGCTGCTGTGTTAAGGAAATAAGTCAATCGTTAACAAACAAGAACTAAAACCTCAAACACCCAACGAAGCACAGATGCTTCTGTCAGATCCTCATCAATATTTACATAGTGTTAGTCTGGAGTCTGCAATATTTAGGTATTAAGTTAACTTACTGTTAAATTAATCGAAGTGGTGCTTATGTGATTGTGGTTCTCGCTGTGCTTTTTCTCCACATAGTTTTCAAGATATTGACCAGAAGACAATCTCATCCTGTCTGTAATGTGTGCAAATAGTATGATTTTAAACAGCTTTTGGTAAAATGTACTCTTTCTCAAATTTTTGTCCTTTTTTCACCCTTGTTTTTGGCCCCTTGAAATTAATGGAGTTTCGAAACCAAAGTCTTCCTGCTTAGTTATGCTTTATCAGTTTATAATACAGTACTGATCAACCCACCCAGCACATATTTGCCTGTCCTGAACTGCACTTGCCTCCTTTTAACATTACAATTAAATTATTATTATTATTATTATTATTATTATTTTGTGGAAATGCATCTGTAGTTAGTTATTTCTGCGAGTCTGTTCTAAAGATTTTTCCGGTGTACTGACAAAGGTTTTAAAAGGCATTGTAGGCCAGCCTGAATATCGAAAGATAAAAACAATAATATTTCTTGGGCGTACACGTTTCATTTTCTTTTTTGTTTGATTCTTATATATTTGGTGGCAAGTGCAATGTTTACTGTTATTTTGGAAGGCTGGGAATCTAGGACACTATATGTCAGGGATGTCCAATCTAAGGGGTGCCACACCTTCCACCTGCTTCAATCACCGATCTGAAAATAAATAAATAAATAAATAAATAAAAAAGACTAGATTTCACATTAGTGTTTAGATTTTGAAGCCGGGTGGCAGCCATCTTGGTGAGACCACCGTACTGTTGAAAGTTATACTCAAATAGCATGAAAAGTTGGAAAAATGGGAATAATTACATCCAAGATGAACATTTTATTTTAAAACTCCAGCTATGCAGAGCTATGCAGAGCTTTTATTACTATTATTATTATTATTATTTTTTATTTTATTTAAATTAATTACAAATATTAGTGCAATTATTGGTAAAGTTATATGAATTTAAGGTATATTGACCTTCAGCAGTAAAACTTTCAGGATTTTTTAGCTGTGTTGGCTTTCAATGCCTCCATTTTGAGATCTTCAAGCAAGGTGGTCTCACCAAGATGGCTGCCACCCGGCTTCAAAAATTGAAACACTAATGTGCAATCTAGTCTTTTTTTCCTTTCTTTTGGAATCAGTGATTGAAACAGGTGGAAGCTATGGCTACTGCTTGGCTGAAGTGAAAATCTGCACCCACACTGGCCCTTTGTGGGTAAGATCAGACACCCCTTACTATAAGAGATGCTGCCAGTTCTCTGACAGAAACAAAAAGAATATATTAAAAAAAAAGGCCATAAAAATCAGTGAATGACCAAGAACGTCCTGGGCTTGGGCATGTTGGTTTTTTGTTGTTGTTTATTACATTTTTTCATTTTATTCCATTTTCATGTTTATTTAATCATACTCACCTATACTGTATGCTCAGACGTACATCCAAGTCCTCTGTAAAACTTCCCTGAAAAAACATTCTCAGAAATAGGAATGTTCATCCACAAGGCCAAAGAGTTATGAGATAAATAAATTAGCAGCCACTGAATTTAAGGCTCGTAAAGCAGTCCTGCTGGAAGAGGACAAATGCATCTCAGACGCCATTTACATCTCAACCTCATTAACCACATTGATGAAGTTCTGTGGAGTTACACTTGGGGACAGCTCCCTTCAGACTTCCTGCGGCATCAGTCTGTTCATCGCTAAGGTCTGGAAGAGTTTCTGTGGTCACAAAAAGCCCTACCCAGGTTCAGCCCTGCACCTTCACAGTATTGACCATTATATTGCTGTTTCCTGTTGCGGTTTCACAGCGCTGGGGCAGTAATGGCAATGATGAAGCGCATGATGAAAACTGCAATGCTGCAAAGTTCTGGGATGTCCCCACCCATCACCATCAGCGTATCCTTCTACCGAAAATAATAGAATAAAACTTACAGCAGGAAGGGTTTACACTGAAGTTTTCCTTTCGTTACTGGTCACCGAATAGAAAGACTTCCGGCGTAGCTGATACACTGTACATATCAACAGTATATGGCATATTTACAAATTAAGACGAACATGAAGGATGGTGGGCGGCACAGTGCCGTAGTGGTTAGCACATCCGCCTCACAATAAGAAGGTCCTGGGTTTGAGAGCCAGGTTGCCCGGTGAGGGCATTTCTGTGTGCGGTTTGCATGCTCTCCCCATGTTTGTGTGGGTTTCCTCCAGGGTACTCTGGTTTTCTCTCACAGTCCAAAGATATGCACATTAGGCTAACTGGCTGTTCCAAACTGCCCCTAGGTGTGAGTGTGAATGGTTGTGTGTGTGTTGGTCCCGTAATGGTCTAGAGAGTTTTTCAGGGTGTGTCCTGAATTTGCAAAAACAGCTCAGTGTGAATTACTGTATAATTTTACGAAACGCTTGGGAACTTTTCACACAATTTCTAACAGGCTAATGTTTCATATTCCTGAGCAATTATAAAGATAGATTCCATTTTAGATTAGACATTTCTCCTGCTGGGTCTCTGGAAGTGCTGCCCTGAGCTAAAAATAATAGTCACCTATTTATGTCAGGCAATCTGGGGGCACATATCAGATTCCTGGGTCATAAGTGCTCTATAAATTGTGCATGTTTTCTATCCATCCATTGTCTATACTACTTCTCCAGCAGAGTTGTGGGTAAGCTGGAGCCAAACTGACTTAGGAAGAGGTACACCCTGAACAGGTCACCAAACTTACTCACACCTATGGGCAGTTTAGAGCAGACAGTTGGTGTAATTTGCATGTTTTCTGGCGTGTAGGAGGAGTACGCAGAATTTTTTTTTACTATGAGATCACAGAGCGAAGGGCAGCACGCGTATGTAGTGGTTAGCACATCCGCCTCACAGCAAGAAGGTCCTACTCGGGCATTTCTATTTAGAGTTTGCATGTTCTGCCTGTGCTTGTGTGGGTTTCCTCTGGGTTTCCAGTGTCGGCTGAGATAGGCTCCAGCTCCCCTGCAACCCGAGAGGGAGTAAATGGTTTGGAACATGAGTGACAAATGAGAGTGTGAGAGTGTGACAGTGCTAACCTGCACAATTGTGTATCTTTCCTATCTCAATAAATTAAGACTTTTAGACTGAGTGATGACACGGAGTCTATTTTTGTGCTCTGGAACACGTCCCAAAAGGAAAATTCATTTATCTTCAGTAACCACTTTATAGTTACAAGGATTTTCATGCATCCCGAGCCTATATAGGAATAAATGGGCGTGGAAGGAACTCTAGTCATTTTTCCTAACATCCCTAACACCCATGGACAAGGTACTTAAAGAAAACCACATGGACACAAGGAGAACATGCAAAATGTCATATACAGCCATGGAAAAAAAAAAAAAATAAATAAGAGATCAATTTTAATGGGGATCCCTATTAAAAGAGTTTAATTTTTTTTCCATGGCTGTAGACAGTAATCTGAGCTTGGACTCAGAACCCTAGAGGTACAGTATAAGATGATAAAACTACCACATGTCTGTAAAAAAAAGACCAGAAAGGGACATCGATGCATCAAGAATAGGGTTGCACACCGTGTTGAAAGTACCGAACAGAACCAGTGACCGATTCAAATTTAACACCAGACCGATTATACAGTTATCGGTGCTAGTTATCAATTCTTACAACCAAATTCATTTTCTAAGCCGCTTACTCCTAATTAGGGTCGCGGGGAGGCTGGTGCCCATCTCAGCCGACCCTGGACAGCTCACCAGGCCATCGAAGGGCCAACACTCACACAACCATTCACACTCACACCTAGGGGCGATTTGGAACAGCCAATCAGCCTACTGTGCATGTTTTTGGACTGTGGGAGGAAACCGGACTACCCGGAGGAAACCCACACAAGCACGGGGAGAACATGCAAACTCCACACAGAAACGCCCGAGCTGGGAATCGAACCCCGGCCTTCTTGCTGTGACGCGGACGTGCTAACCACTGCGCCACTGCGCCACCGTGCCGCCCGGCTTAGAAAATGATTTGAATGAATGAATAGCTCTTGCTTCGGTCATTATGTCTCATACTGCATGGATAAATATCGAAAAGAGTATCGATAAATATCGGTATCGTTTCATAAGTATCAAAAATGGTATTGTATCGTTCTATGCTTAACGGTACGCAGCCCTAAGAAATATCGCAGCAAACTAGAGCAGATCAGACTAGTAGACAGAGTCTCCAAGATGACTGAAGCAATTTCCTTTGAAATACTAGTTAGTCTGGCATTTTCTCTAAATAATAAAGACAACAGAATATGCTGGTGTAATCAATGACAGGGTGGCACAGTGGCATAGTGGTTAGAATGTCCACCTCACAGTACGAAGGTCCTGGGCTCGAGTCCTGGGCTTCCACAGTGAAAAGTCATGCACAGTAGTCTAATTGACGGTTCCAAATTGCCCCTAAGTGTAAATGTGAGTGTGAATAGTTGTGTGTATGTCTTGGCCCCTGCAATGGTCTGGTGAGCTCTTCAGGGTGTACCCAGTGTTGACTGAGCCTTCCCGCAACCCTTAGAGGATTAAGCTGTTCGGCAAATGAGTGAGTGAGTGAGTAAGTGAGTGAGTAATCAATGAGGGGGTGGTTTGATGTGACCTGATGCAAACCAGAGCTGTAAAAATCAAATGCTTCAGCTACAGCAGCATTTCCTTGAAAAGTCCGATGAAGAACTTTGGTGCACCATATTTATTGTTAGAGTATTTTGCAGCTGTTCTCTGGATTCGTTTTCATATTATATTTGGTCATGCCGAGTTTTCAGGCTCTGTTGGAACAGAATAACAAGAAGTCTTTGTTCCTACCTACTACCAGCAGTCACTCCTAAGGTGATTAGATGTAACTTGTAACCACAGAGAGCACCAGTCATTCAACAATCATTCGGGTCTATAAAACAGCAGACAAACCTTAGGATGTGAAGCGATTAGCGCATTTGGTTACAGTCTGAGAGAGGAACAAAGAGACTCCGATCAAGAGACACTGTGCAATCAATGGTAACACCTACCTTCCCTGTCCTGATCTCTGTCTAACCCAGTCTATTCATGCTTTATGAAACACAAATCAATATCTCCAGTCTGCCACGGCCTGGTCCATGCTTACGCTCCCAATACAGTACCACATCTTTCCCAGGCAACACTACATGATATCAAATTAGCCACAACAAGTACTGCATTTACACTCAATTAAGAATCTTATTGACCTATTTGAGCTTTAGGCTTCACACCAAAGATTTAGAGGAAAAGTGTAAGTGTGTGGTGGCGGGCGGGTGGTGGTGAAATCCAGTCATGAGCAAGTAAATGGACCCGAGAAAGAGATGATGAAGAAGAGAAGAAAAATAAAAGGAAATGAAAGAGCTTTATAAGACGCCCTCTCTCTGAGGTCATGTGCAGCAGTGAACATGCAGATCAAACATAACGGCTGCCCCTCTGATTACTGGCCAGTCCTCGCCGTGGCTCAAGCTCGCCTGGGGGTGGAGGCAGGGAGAGAAAACGAGCACAAGGCAGAGGAGGAGCAATGCAGGACTGAGTGTCTCCAGATTCGTCCAAATTTTTTCTTTTTTTAACCCCAAATCGTTTCAGGAAAGCCAAGCCCCACCCCCCAAACAGTGGATAAATGTCCTGAGTTTTTTGGCACAGAAATTATTTTATTATTATTATTTTTATAAGGAAAACTTTGACTTCTGCCATCCAAAGTGAGCACATACAAGTAAACAGTGAACACACACACACACACTCGGAGCAGTGGGCTGCCACACAATGCGGTGCCCAGAGAGCAGTTGGGGGTTAGGTGCCTTGCTCAAAGGCACTTTGGCCATGAAGGTGGAGGAAGGGAAGGTGCAGCCACCCCGATGCCGCTACACATTTTTCCTGCTGGTCAGGAATCGAACCAGCGACCTTTCGGTCCCAAAGCCGCTTCTCGGACCATTAGGCTACGGCTGCCCCACTTAAAGCTATATATGACGTGGCTTTGTTATAAAAGTTACGAAGATTATTTAATCAATATTAGAACTTAAGATAATTACACAATTGAGGCCATTCGCATAACAAAGATATTTAAATATACAACGAATGCCATATTTAATTTCCGCGGCGTCTTTGCCTAACCCACCTAAAATTAGTCTGGTGACGCTATTTTCGGATTATCAACAAAAATGGCGGTTATGAGAAAGCGAGGTAGGCCAGCTGGCACCAGGAAATTTACTGAATCAGAAAGGAAAGAGCGAAACAGAGAGAGAAAGAGAAAAAAGATTTTGATTGGAGAGCATTTTGATTGATGGAATAGAGTGAAAGGCGAGCTGAACTCAATATTTAACTATGAAGTTGCCGGTTTCCTACTTCACAGGTGTGTGTATGGTGTCTTTTCATGTGCTTGTTTGCAGTCCAGAGTAATAAGGTTGTTATGCAAAAAATATTGACTTTATTTGATATGAATATATGATAGTAGCATCGTAAATCTGTGCGTTCTCTGCAGAAACATGGTGAAATGCATTAATGGCTGTTATCTTCATGAACTGTTTTCAAATCCCAACTTTATTTATTCGTCTGCTAGTGCAATTGTTTTTCTTTTTTTTCCTTGATTATTATTATTTTCAATGGTTGGTACACGTATCGTGTTTCACATGTTGTAACTTGTATATATCAAAAACCTTTATCATGTATTGCTCAATTCTTACAAACTATAGGTCCGAATGTTCAATCCACCCCAGATTTACACAGTTACGACTTATACATGAGATTTTGTAATATATATACAAGCGAATACGCTCACCTCCTCCTCCATCACGGCGTCAATGCTGTTTTCCCACACACACGCTCGCAGTGGTGTTGAATCGTCAGAACCTCATTCATATTAATGAGGGAAACCGAGACATTTAAATATCTGTTTTTCTTGATCAGCTTCTTCTTGAAATTGGCATTCTTTTTCAGAATGATTGGAAGTGTCAACATAGTCTGCTTTGCACAGAAAGGATGAAATCTAAATTTCCACATAACAATCTGCCAATATCATGACTAATTCCCTAAATAGCAGGAAAAATGAGTGGCGGTTAAGGTGGGGGGGTTGAGCTGCACCTTCCCTTCCTCCACCTTCATGGCTGAAGTGCCCCTGAGCGAGGCACCGAACCCCCAACTGCTCTCCGGGCGCCTCAATGTGTGGCAGCCCACTGCTCCGAGTGTGTGTGCGTGTGTTCACTTTGGATGGGTTTAATGCAGAAGTCTTGGTTTCCTTGCGGAATTAATACAGTATAAAAAAATAGAAACAAAATAATAACAAAATAAGTGAAAACAGATCCCTGGCCACAAGCTAATACCAAGCACAGAGGGGAACAATAACATGGTGGATCAATACTTGTAGACCTCACTCACTCTCATTCATATGCCAAACTGCTTAATCATACTAGGGTCACGGGGAAGCTGGCGCCTATCTCAGCCAACACTGGGCGCAGGCGGGGTTCACCCTGAACAGCTCGTCAGACCATTGCAGGGCGAACACACACACACATCCACATGTAGGGGCAATTTGAACAGCAAGTAAATATGCATATACAGCAAGCCTTTGGACTGTGGGAGGATACCAGGGTACCCGGAGGAAACCCACACAAGCACGGGGAGAACATGAAACTTCACACTGAATCACCCGAGCCCGGGACTCAAACCCAGGTCCTTCTTGCCGTGAGGTGGATGTGCTAACCACTACACCACCGTGCCGCCTCCTAATAAGTGTTGTTACATCAAATGTTGTTGTTGTTTCTTGAAATACGTTTCACTCATCCAACAACACTCATCCCTTGATTGAGTTACTATATTTCTACTTTCTACTACATTATACTTCTTTATTTAGGCATGACGACTATGGACCAGACGTGCTTATCGTAACATTTAAAGGGAGATATCAGTCATACAATAATTAATAGTAAAGCAGTGTTCCTCTCAAGACCAGACGACATAATGTGTTTTCATGGCTGCAGTGGTATCAGAGTCTTAGTGTGAAATTTCCCCTCCACTGCAATACTGTCTAACAACAGTGACTGTCTTGTTTCCGCAGATATGCAAGTGTTAAACAATGATACAGATAACGATAATATCTGAGTGTGTTGGTTGGAGAACTACCACACAGAGATGAACCAAGAAAGACAAACACAGACACGTGCTCAGAGAACGATCCTATTCTTTGCACCCTTGCTTATATTTTTCTTTTTCTCTTAATTTTTCCATTCTTAGGCGGGCCTCCTCTAGAATGGTGACAACAGTTATCTCTTGAAAATTAGTTATGGGTATAAATAAGAAAGATGTTTTTAATATCGTACTATAGCTTTTAAAAAGTGCATATTTCTTTGTCTAGTCTTTCAGTTTAAAGTGAGAGAGAGAGAGAGAGAGAGAGAGAGAGAGAGAGAGAGAGAGAGAGAGAAGGGGGGAAAGAGAGAGAGAGAGAGAGA
>JBCNYH010000009.1:19914107-19926093 GCA_039654325.1 Tandanus tandanus
GATGCTTTGTTGGGATTTTGTGCCCTCCAAAAAGCACCCCCCCCCCCCCCCCCCCCCCCCCCCCCGTGAAGGTCTGAAGTAGAACCTCCCATTAACCCCCCATTTTTTACCAGGACTCAAATGTGTTAAAGCACAAACTCATAAAACCCCTGACTGACAGAAATACGGTTATTTTCAACAAAACAACATCTTCCACGTAACCCGTACTTGCTGGCTGACAGGAAGGGGAAAGGGGTGTGTGAAATGCAATCCAAGTTCACAAACCCTTATCTGTACCAGCAAAAGCTTCTTTGTGGTTTTGTGCATTTGAGTTTGCAGTGAGGAGCCCAACTCCCCTTCTGCACGTTTACAGCACTATGCAAAATATGTTTGCCCAACATTCAGCCATACGGTCTGCTGAGAATAGGTGAATATTTTTACATTTGTGACCCATCACAGCAAAGTGGGTATTAAGTCGGAAATGATTAATTTTGAGTTATTATTCTAGTTATTAATTTTTTCAAAAATATGTTGCTAGATTTGGAGTAACTAACCAAAACCACATTCAAGTCTGGAGGAATGTGTGGAGCCCAAAGTTTGTTTGTTGTTTTGGGGGTTGGGGGTGTGTGTGGGCATGAAGAATCTGAAATTGTCAGTACTTATATGTTGGCTCTTTGAGGAACTTCTTTCAGCTGAAGATTGTGAGCTGATATAATTTTCTTTTCTTTTCTTTTTTCTTTTGTTGTTGTTGTTGTTGTTGCATTGCATAAAATTGTTTTTGATTTTCTCCAAAGTTGCTTACTTAAAAAGCTGAAAATTCCTGGCAGGTTTCGGTTAGTTACTCCAAAACTAGCAACATACCATATGGCATAAACTCAGCTACATAATGTTAGGATATCAGCTACAAAATGGTACCAATAACTCAAAATTAATCATTTCCGTCTTAATACCCACTTTGCTGTGATGGGTCACATATATATTTTTAATAACCATTTTGTTCAAAGCAAGGAAATATCTACTTCTTAACAGCAGATTTGATCGGCCATTATATCAACAGAATCAGCAATCAGTACATAGAAAATGCTGTCTCTTTAAATCTTGTTAAATAAGGTCACAGCTAGCATGAATTTCTGATATATGAATCTACTAGATAAAACTCACTTTTCTAAGAGCAACAGGATATTTCCCAGCACAGCACTGTTAAATTGCCCAGGTGAATAAAGGTTTTGACATAACAACCCATTTCAAACAGTGTTATATGATTGTACTTGCTCTAATACTGCATGGTATTATTTGTACAGTAACAGCTAATTCTCAGGGATTTGTACCGCGGACTCTCCATGTGAACTGATTAAAAGGCTTGTGATTATAGATACGGTGATGCTTTGTGTGAGGAGATATTTATGTACCATGTTTAAAAGGAGTCTCCGCAGTCAGCAGTTTGTAAACTGTCAGATGAAAACCTGTAACTTTAGGTTTTCTCACGTGTCTTCAGTGGCATAGTGGTTAGCATTTCTGCCTCACAGCAAGAAGGTCCTGGGTTCCAACTCCATGCCCAGCGAGGGTGTTTCTATTTGTAGTTTGCATGTTTTCCCTGTGCTTGTGTGGGTCTCCTACAGGTACTCTGGTTTCCTCCTACGGTCTAAAGGCACATTAGCCCAATTGGATATTCCTGATTGGCCGTAGGTGTGGGTGTGAGTGTGAATGGTTGTGTATGTGTTGGCCCTTTGATGGACTGGCGAGAATACCAATACACCAATTTCTACCGATACACCATCGAAGGTATTTTGTCTGGCTGTATCAGTACCTGGTGTAATGCTCTGGACCGCAAAGCTCTACAGATGGTGCTCAGATCAGCACAACGCATCACCAGGCCTGAACTGCCAGCCATCCAGGACCTCTACGCACAGCGCTGTAGGAGGAAGGACCAGCGGATCCTCCCTGATCCCAGTCACCCCAGCCACACACTCTTCACGCTCCTGCTGTTGGGCAGACGGTACAGGAGCACCCGGACTCGTACCAGCAGATTCAGGGACACTTTCTACCCACAAGCCATCAGACTACTGAAAAACCGGGCAATTTGCGCACAACATTTTGCACACTGATTGCACACACCACGACCTCTGCACTAGTATTTCTTTTTAGTATTTATCCTACTGTACATATATATTTTCAACTTCTTTTAGCTTATATTTTTATTTCTTTTATTTATATAGTTTTTTTTTTACTTTATATTTTATCTAAATGTTTCTTTATGTGCAATGTTTGTTCCTTATGTGCAATATTAGTGTTCAGAAAATGAATGAATGAATGTCCTGCATGTGGAATTTATAGGGCGTTTCTGTGTGGAGTTTGCATGTTCTCCCCATGCTTGTGTGGGTTTCCTCCGCGTACTCCGGTTTCCTTCCACAGTCCAAAAACATGCACGGTAGGCTGATTGGTGGTTCCAAATTGCCTCTAGGTGTGAGAGTGAGTGTGAATGGTTGTGTGTGTGTTGGCCTTGCAATGGTCTGGTAAGCTGTTCAGGGTCTACCCCACCTTGGCTCAGAGTTGGTTCAGTTAGGCGACAGCCTCCATAATTACGATTAAGTGGCTTCGAAAATGAATGAATGAATGAAAGATTTTCTTATCCACGATAACTCAGTGTCCCAACCCCATTTCCCAGCAGCTTTAGCTCAGCGCTCTGGAACTAGTGCACAGAAGTGGCGCCACAAACTGTTCTACTGCTGTCCGACACTGGGGCTCGATAGCGGCCTGTCTGCTGGACAACAGACTCGATTTCAGCAGTTCCCAGGTCGCGCAGTCACTGAGTCTCTGTAAAGGAAGTAGGCCAGCGGAGTCAAAAATCCATCCAGTCACAGTGATACAGTGGGTGCAGTCAGGAAAAGAAACTCAATAGATCCCTAGCCACTGACCAGCTCTGTGGCTCCTAATGTCACTGGAGTCTGCTATGATGACATCAGCATTTATTGAAAAATGTCTTTGAAGTGAATGAGGTATTAAAGATTCAGATGTCCCAGAAATGCCTCTGCTCAAGAAGTAGTGCATGTAGCTATATTGTGCAAGTATGTGTCAGGCACCAGAATTTTGGGGGGGTCGGCTAGCATTAATATGCATTGTTGCATAATACAAATATGCATTACATATAAAATAGAAATACATTATATATAAGTATGCCTAACAAAATGTTAGCAGGTACAGTGGTATATTACCGCTCGTGCCACTCAGCCCCAACATGTTTAATGCAAATTATAGCAACTATGGCCATCATTCATGCACATAGTGCAAAATTTACATCAGCTATCCAAGTGATCAAGGACAAATGGAAGAATTATAGGCCTGTGTGGGTCCCTTTTTGAATTTGTAGGGATCTGGCAGGGCGGCCGGTTTCCTTCTTGACTGCCTGTGGATGCTGATAACCCGAATCAGCAATGGGCAGGCATTCGGATACTAGAATACAGGCCCTTTGGCTCCATCCTTAAACCTCAGACACGGAGCGTGGAGATGGCCATAAATCCCTCAGTGGTCCACAGGAGTACAAAAGCCACCTTATATAGCCATCACCTTTAAATAGACACCTGTAGATATATGGGTCCGTCGCCAGGGTAGAAGGTGCCAGAACGGATGTTGAGAGTTTGGGAGAAGGAAGCTGGTGAGGATGAATGACAAAATAAAAGAAAATGGGTTCGCTGAGAAGGCATTGTGGACAAAAAGTACCAATAAGTGAACAGAAGGAGGGTGAATACTGTATACCCTGCACATAATCCCAATGCTTCAGCTTTTTGAACATATACACCATATAACATATACAGCAGTTTGCCATGCTCTGGTGCTCAAAAATTCTTCCAGGATGGATATTGCTTGTAGAATTGTGCATGTCTGTATTTTAAAAATCATTACCTTATTTTGCTATAACCAGAGAACCAGTTTACCATTTTATTGTTTATAACATATTTATGATTCATACCATGGTGCAAGAGTTTCAGGTTCGTGTACACTGCATAGGGCGGCACGGTGGTGTAGTGGTTAGCACGTGTGCCTCACAGCTAGAAGGTCCTGGGTTTCGATTCCTGGGCTCGGAGTGAATGTGTGGACTTTTCAGATCAGGAAAGATGAATGAAGTGATGAATCAAAGTCACAGAATGATGAGGACAGCATCCTCATGTGTGTGCAGACTTGCTTGTGAGCCATTAGTGCATTAATGTAGCGTAATTGGGATGAAAGAGTAACCCAAAACACTGGGACCGACCAGTCATATTCTTATACATTATCAGAGTAAACACATGCACGTAGTGTGTGCACCACAGACAGTATAACTGAGAAAAGGACATAATGTAATGTATGCGCAAGTCTGAAATTGTAAGGTTTAAGCATCTCTGTGCTTAGAAGATAAATATAACATGCACCCACGTGCTCACATATACACTTTGCTCGTGCAGTGCAGTTTAGATATCGATATTAGGCGAAAATATAAAAATCACTAAGATATATGATGACTAATATCATATTACTGAAATGCATCCGAATCCTCATGTCATTACGCTGTGATACTGTTTCACCTAAAACCAACAGATTTCAGAAGCCTTTTGATAAAGAAAGTGTGGTGAGAGTGTGTGAGAAACAGAAAAGTTTTTTCTTCAAGGATGTTAGTTCTTGAGCGAGAGTCGGGTGCGACTGATAAACTTCCTGTGTTAACTGACAGTGCTGGCAAGACGCACGACAGTGCATGCACCAAAGCGTCAGGAAACAAAAACAACACACGAGATCTTTTCATGAAGAGCACACGTTCCCATCCTAAAACATGACTTATTGGGTTATTTGTCTTCCAAAATGTGAAGCAGCATCCGGATTCTCTCTCTCTCTCTCTCTCTCTCTCTCTCTCTCTCTCTCTCTCTCTCTCTCTCACACACACACACACACATACACACACACACACACACACACACACACACACACACACACACACACACACAAAGACACACACACACGCGCACACATTAAATTTCAATCTTCAACCAAATCAACTGCTAGCTTTGTAATTTCAAATGGTTCAATAGAACATTGTGAGAAATGTAAAGCAGAATAGAGGACACTAACTCACACTTCTGTGACATCTGGTGGTATGAGGACTTTTCACTGGTGATGAAAGCATGTCCTCCATTTCCCCTCATCTCTGCTGCAGTAGGTGTGAATGATATGCAACACAAATCTGAGGTGTGTTGTTTTGATGTGAGTTAATATGCTGTATACATTCTCGTCATTGTGTTTGGCTATTCTGGAGCTAATGCTTGAATTATTTATTTATTTTTTATTTTTTGCATTAAAAAAAAAACAAACTAATATCGTTGACAACATCCACATGAAACACAGAGGTGTATATTTTTTATAGATGATAATCTTTAACAAATGTAATGGGAGTAGACAGCTATCGAGTCTGCAGCTCGTCAAGTCCATTAACCGTACTTTGATAACCACGAGAACATTATATGGAACAAACAAACAAAGAAAAACAACACCCAACCATCCAAAGAAATATAAATTGACCAATTTAAATTGATCAAATATCACTGACCAAACTTTAAATTTATAATATATGTATGTACATAATCAATAACATGTGTTAACTTATTAATGTACAAGTCAAACGGGAGTTGTAATAACCCAAATCTAAATAAAAGAGTAACGTCAGTCGGAACCAATTCCACTAAGCCTCGACACTCAGTAGGATTTCACACGATATTGTTTAGTTTATGAAAATAACATTTGCCCTAGAAAGAGCCTCCGAGTCCAAATGCATGCATTTACAGACCGCTGTGCTGTTGATGGTGTAGTGAGGTTAACCAGTGAAGCACTCACTACCCACACAGCCCTGTGGTTTTCAGATCCAGCCAAGAGATTTCAGTATGCTACTGACACAGCAAATCAACAATCATGAAATGCCATTTTATGTATACCTCAATAGGCATGTGTATTATTTTGCATAATGTGCAGTCATGAAAGGCCAGGCAAAATGACTGTCTCCCTCAGTCCCTTACTTCCTCAAAACTTTAGTGCAAAAAAATTTAAATGAATGAATGAATGAATAAATAAATAAATAAATAAATAAACAAATATCACTGACAATACATGTAAAATTAAAATTAAACTGACTCACCCCTGGTAAAGCAAGACTGGTAAGATGGAAAAGTCTCAAAGATGCTGTTTGAAGCCATGGCGAGGGGCTGGAAAACACCCTCCAGTACCTCTAACTTGATCTGGCTCCTAATTTTGACCGGCTCTGATCTTTGCCCTGCAAAGTTCAACGATACAGCCATGATGATGTTTCAAAGCAAACCCACGCTAAAAGCAGAAAAGCTTTCAATTCAACCTTCATGTTGCCCCAAATCTACACAAAATCCCCAGCATACACACCCACACCCTCAGCCACATGATTATCCAATGCTTCTCCAGTTGTGGTGTCAAGGCAGTTGTGTCCTTGGGTCTTGTGCATGGTTGAAAAACAGTGCAGATAGTGATCGGTGGTCAGACTGCGGTTGACTGATGCTTACCCTTGTGCAAAACAGAAGGAGCAGAAATGTGTCGCTGTGGTTTCTTTCTCTCTCTCTCTCTCTCTCTTTTTTTTTTTCTTGCAGTAATCCGGGTGATTCACACTGACCTCAGCAGGAACACTCAGCAGCCTCCTTGCCTCAATTTCTTCTGGTTCCCTCTGTATCGTTGTTTCACTTTTCTCTGTGGGTCAGAGGACCGTGACTGGTCACAGTTTTGGTTTGTGGTTTTAGTGGCCCACAGAAAGCTTTACCCAAACCAGGCAACAAGTTTAACTCTTCCTTTCTATAAAAAAATGCAACCGTTTCAGCTCAAACCTTATTGGATCACTACGGTCACATGTTCTGCTGTGGAGCCAATTTCATAGTGACTTTTTTCAAAATCGGCTTCTCTTTTGTATAATCAAGTGTTGTGGTATAGTCTGTAAGCACTTCTACTGTCCACATTTGTCTGACAAATGAAAACTGGTGTATTTTTGTGCAATATGTAGCAATGCAAAAAAAAGCTAACACAGGTGCAAAAACAAAGGCAGTGTTTCATCAAGTTGCGGTATGTATGTATGTATGTGAAAGACGCAGTAATGGAGAGGCAAGTTACTGTGCAACCAGTCCACCCATGCAAATCCCTCTTCAGGAGAGCACACAATTAGTTCTCTGTCTGACAGCTTCAGCTTGTCAGAATTTACATATTTTTTCATATCACTTTCATCAAGCAAAGTGCGTGTTTACTTTTTTACACCCTCAAAATATTTTCACATGATTGTCTGGCCAAAGTTTTATACCTATTGCTGGTGATATGCTCATTACACAATCTTCACTAAAATGCAAGGGTGTTTATTATATCTCACAGGCAACCACTATGCTTCTGGGTCAGCATGCACAGGGGCACTGTCTGTCAAAGGACAGATTATGTCTTTATGAATGTCTAATATTGCTCAAACAACAGCATGCTCTGCAAGGCCTCTGGCAAACACTCAGCCCCCATTATATCACAGTCGGACACCTGCGTCCGCTCCCAGTCTCTACGCCCCCACTTGTAACGTACCCTTGCACATCTCCACCTCCACCACGCCCCCAGCACATGCCAAACACACCCACACCTGGGCTCACTTTTCCACACAACAATTTGGGCATTGGGGTCAAGTATGGTGGGGCGGAGTGTGGCAGTTCGCAATAGCGTGTGCAGCCAGCTGCTGCGACTCCCTCTCAGGTTTCCAACTTGGACTCAGATATACTCTAGGACATGGAGGCTGGAAGTGGCCAGCTGAGTCATATTTTGGGGGTGGGGGAGCTTGCTAAGCTTCTGGTTAGTTTTATGACTAAAAATTTCATCATATGTAAAAGATACATTGGAATTGTTCTTGTGCAGTTTATCAATTATAAAGCATGCTGAGTAATAAGTGTTCTGTCAAAACCTCGTATGTCACGATAAAAAAAAAAAAATGGCACATGCGAGGTTTTGACAGAACACTCTCGATATATACAGCAAACCCTTCAGAATTTTCTATATTTCTACTTAAATATGACCTAAAACATCATCAGATTTTCACACAAGTCCTAAAAGTACATAAGGAGAACACAGTTAAACAAACGAGTCTAAAAATATTTCACATGATCTTTTATTAATTAAAAAATTATCCGATATTACACTCCTGGGCAAAAAAAAAATGGAGCCAACAATAAAATTACATATTTGTAGGTACAGCGGCAAAAGTATGTAACGGCCAGGGATACATCATTATCAGTTAATGGTGATGGTTTGTCTGAACACCAGCTAATTTATATAAAATAATGAGTTTTATAACTAATAAACGGCCCAGCCCACACCGCCAAGGCCACCAAAGCTTGGCTGGACGATAACGGCATCAATCTCCTGTTCTGGCCGGGACCGAGTCCAGATTTCAACCTAATAGAGAACATCTGGGCAAACATCCAACATAAATTAGTTGGACGAAAGTTTAGTAACACCACTGAACTTTGGGAGGCTGTCAGGTACGAGTGGACGAATTCGGACATTTCCAGATGCAATAAACTTTCAGCGAGTCGAACCAAGAGACTTGAATGTTGGCGAAAATCCAAAGGGAAAGCAATTCCATATCGACTCTTTAATAGAATTTGCATACTTATAGTTAATAATTACAAAAATTGTGGAAAGTACAGACATTGCTCATTTTGTTTGCCCAGGAGTGTATATATCTGTATGTGAGTCTTTACTTTCAGTATATGGTGTGACCCCCTTGTGCAGCAATAATTAAAAATAAACATTTCTGGTAACTGTTGATCAGTCCTGCACTTCCTTTGTGACCTTGTTGACTATTATATGCATTGCTCTTGGTGTGATCTTTGTTGGTCCAGCACTCCTAGAGAGGGTAAGTGTGGTCTTTACTTTCATCCCTTTGTACACAATCAGCCCAAACTCTTTAGAGATGGTTTTGTAATCTTTTCCAGCCTGATGAGCGGTAACAACTCTTTTTCTGAGGTCCCCACCAATCTTTTTTTCTTTTTTGTGCCATGATACACCACCAAATATGTGTGTCAGAGCTTGACAGGTCAGTGTTCTTTAAACAAAACAGGGCATCCACTGAATACCTGATTGTCATCCAGCTGATTGAAAACAGCCGACTCCATTTACATCTTCAAATTAACCGCTAATCCTGGAGTTTCAGATACTTTTGCCACTCACATATGTGTAATGTTGGATCCTTTTCCTTTTCCTTACCATATTTGTGTAATTTGTTTACATGTACATTTATGGCATTTGGCGGACGCCCTCATCCAGAGCGACTTACATTTATCTTTTTGTTTTTAAAGAAACTGAGCAGTTCAGGGTGAAGGGTCTTGCTCAGGAGCCCAACAATGTCAGCCTGGTGGTACTGGGATTGAACCTGAGATATTTGGTTCACTAACCTTAACCACTGAGCCACCACTGCCTTGTTTAATTTGATTTCGTTCTCCTTATCTCTCTTAAAAACTGTGGAAATCATGTCCATTCCTTCATTCATTTTCTAAGCCGCTTTATCCTAATTAGGGTCGCAGGGAGGCTGAAGCCCATCTCAGCCGACTCTGGGCGAAGGCGGGGTACAGCCTGAAGAGCTCGGCCGACAATTGCAGGGCCAACGCACATACAACCATTCACACTCACACCTAGGGGTGATTTGGAACAGCCAGTTGGCCTACTGTGCTTGGACTGTGGGAGGAAACCAGAGTACCCTGAGGAAACCCACGCAAGCATGGGGAGAACATGCGAACTCCACACAGAAACACCCCAAGCCCGCGAATTGAACTTGATCAAATCTGATCCTTAATACAGGATCAGAAGTGTGATATCACTTGATCTGCCCCTGGCTTTCTCAGACTAGCAAATTATTCTTCAGACATAAAACAGTGTAGAAGTAAACATTGGTCTGTAACCACTTCGTTTCCCAGTCATGGTTCTGAAAAAAAGCAAAGATTACACCTAGGTGTTAGTGTGAAAGGTTGCGTGTGTATTTGCCCTGCGATGGTCTGGTGAGATGTTTAGGGTGTACCCTGCCTAAGTTGTCCAATCAAGATCCTGCCCTGTGAGGCAATGGGTGACTGTAGATATGTGCTGCATGTCTTTGACATCGGAGTAGTTAAGCAGAAAATTTTGACAGCACTCTAGACCTCCTGTGCACCGCTCTGGGAGAGGTGTTGGGTGAGGGCATGGCCAACGGGTCATAGGAAGTGCTGCCGGAGATGGGTGTGAGTGAGCTGCTGGTGGCGCACACAGTTGAGTGATGAACTCCATCACTGCCAGTGTGAGTTGATCCACCCATATTTTTGAGCCTCCGGCATGTTGACTCTGTGTCAGGCTTTGGAAATGACACAGATGCAGGAGTCAATGACAGTAGGGTTTATTATGAAAGTGAATACTGGGAAAACAGAAACTGGAAGGCTCATGAATGCACAGGCTTGTGCTAGAAAAGATCATTTAAACTTAAAATAAAGACAGGCACACTTACAGATAATGTCCGTGGAGAAGTCCAATTTTGCATGCCAGGTGTGGTCATGGTGAAACCCACTTCAAAAGAACAAAACGACAGAGAACAGGTTAACATGACCTGAAGGTCAACCAGAGATCTTTGGATCAGACTGGCTCAAATAGATAACTCAAAATCTCAACAGCCAATAAAACCTGGAGAGGAGTAAAACAGATACCTGTCTTAAATAGGAACAGGTTAGCTAGGTGAGTGCAGCAGGAGAGGCATTGAAAAGTAAAACTCCTGCTCAGAAGTCTGGTGACCGGGACCTTTGGAAGTGTGGCAGAGTCTGCAAGGACTTGACCAAACGAAATGGAAGTAAGCTATAAGCACTCATAGTACAGAAAATACTTCAGATGGTGAGGGTTCCGGGAAGAGTTTCCACAGTTTTCTTCACACTGAAAGCAGTTGCCGGGCCTGGATTTTGCCTGTGAAGCATAACGGTTGGCAGCCAACCAAGAGGAGCAAGTAGAGCTCGGAACACTTCACGCCTCAAAACTAAGTGGATCCATTTGTTATGCAGTCTGCAGGGGCAGACCATCTGAAAAATTATAGAAGGATAAAACATGAATCATCTCATGTATTTTTGATCATATTACAATAAAAATGGACAGAAAAAGCCAAGCGGACTACTAGACTATTCTCTCACAGACACTGAATGATTGTTTTAGTGTATATTAAACGGGAATATTAGCATCAAAAGGCACACTAAAAGTAGATTTAAAAAAAAAATACTTTTTTATTAATATTATACATACTGTACATATTTTAATTATGACAAACTCAGGCAGGTGAAAGAAGCCTTGAAGCAATAAACCAATGCTAAATTATATGAGTTTCTTAGCTTAGCATGCTTAGTGTAAGCATAAATTAACTCTGTGGCATGTTGTCCACAATCTCCACGATTTGAGAGAATTGTGATGAGCGTGGGGGGTTGTGCAATCAAATTGTGATGATCTTGAAGGAACTTGGTGGATTTCTGAAGATCTTGAGGGAACTTGGTGGATTCGTGAAGATCTTGAGGGCACTTGGTGGATTTGTGAAGATCTGGAGGGAACTTGGTGGATTTGTGAAGATCTGGAGGGCACTTGGTGGGCTTCTGAAGATCTTGAGGGAACTTGGTGGATTTGTGATCTGGGGGGCACTTGGTGGGTTTGTGATGATCTTGAGGGAACTTGGTGAATTTGTGATGATCTTGAGGACATTTGGTGGGTTTGTGATGATCTTGAGGGAACTTGGTGAATTTGTGATGATCTTAAGGGAACTTGGTGGATTTGTGATGATCTTGAGGGAATTTGGTGGATTTGTGATGATCTTAAGGGAACTTGGTGGATTTGTGATGATCTTGAGGGAATTGGTGGATTTGTGATGATTTTGAGAGAACTTGGTGGATTTGTGATGATCTTAAGGGAACTTGGTGGATTTGTGATGATCTTGAGGGAATTGGTGGATTTGTGATGA
>JBCNYH010000009.1:19953876-19973400 GCA_039654325.1 Tandanus tandanus
TCTCTCTCTCTCTATCTCTCTCTCTCTCTCTCTCTCTCTCTCTCTCTCTCTCTAATCTCTTTCTCTCCCTCTCTCTCTACGTGTGCCGAGTTGCATATAATACTCCTGAGACACCAGCAATCCTGACCGCTTCTGCTTTCTGGACCTCCCTGACCCATCCTGATGCCATAATTCTAGTTAGAATCCTCATCACTTAATTCCTGCTCAGGATGCACTTAGAAACCCTGAAGATGGCTTTGGACTGCAGTTGCTATGATAGCTTTAGGACTGTGAGAATTTTTGTCATGGTTGTCAAAAAAAAAAAAAGATATAAATTTAACTATTACACTACTTGGCTAAAAGAATACACACTCAAATGGCCAACCCCAATCACCCGTCAGCCCTACCATTTCGCCCTACCCAAATAAAGCTTTAAAAATCAATAAATTTCTGAGTGTGAATGGTGTGTGTGTTGGCCCTGAAATGGTCTGGCGAGCTGTTCAGGATGTACCCCGCCTTCACCCAGAGTCGGCTGAGATAGGCACCAGCCTCCCCCATGACCCTAATTAGGATTGAGCGGCTTAGAAAATAAATGAATAGATGAATAATTGTCTGTACTTCCTTGTCCATCCCAAAGACTTGCACTGGGGATCAGCTCAGGAATCTGTGGTGGCCAATATATGTGTGAAAATGATTCCTCATGATTCTCTGAGCCACTCTTTCCCCATTTGCGACAAAATGGCCCATGCAATCAGGGAAGAAGAAAAAAAATTGATGAAATAACCTGGTCATTTTTTACATTTAGGTAGTAAGCTGACTACACTGCCTCCATAAGCTTGTACAGTGGCCACTATATACGCTTCATGCATTTCCCTTCGTACACTGACCATCGTCCTGAAATAGCGTGAGCTTTATTCCATGACCATTTTTTTATTGCTCTCTAGAAAACTGGAGAGTTTAATTCAATTAGCCTTAGTAACAGAAGGTTTTCTTATGGCCACACAATCCAAGATGTTTTTGTTCATGCGGAAATGCTATTACTTTTACTATTAAACACAATTGTGAGTTCTATTGTCTATTTTTTGTAGAATTAAACTTCACCAAGTGTTTATTTGATCACTTTCAGTCAATAATTTTCTTCCGACCACATTTCATCCACGAATGTACGGTTTAGCACTACACTATCCTTCCAGGTTTTAATAATGTGTTGGAGAGTCCATAAACAAATTTTTGTAATTCTAACACTCTACTTATTCGCTTATTTGATGCAAGCCAACCTATTTAAAACAAACTAATATCTTTTCTACCATCATTGGATACGAACATAAGTAAATATACACCCTCAAAACTGTAGTCATCAGTCAATTTAACGAACACTAGTCAGACTGCTATACAAAGTTATGCAAGCATGCCTCGCACTCCAGGAACTCAGGAATTGTCAGATTTTTAGAGAGGTCGAATTGTGGGTCAGTGAGACGGTGGCATCAGCCAGCGACAAATAGCCGACAATTTGAGTATTCCTCTGACAACGGTAAACCGAGTGATGTTTGCAGTTCGACAGTAAAGGTAAGACCACCACGGATCCACGACCAGGTCGACCTGGAGCATCAGAAAGACGCGTTTTCTCCGTGAAGAGAGCAGTGGAGAAAAATCTCCATTCCAAGGCCGCAGACATTGCAGAAGACGTCCAAACCAGCTCAAAAACTGTTATCGTCATCAAATGGGCGATTATGGCCGAGCAGCAAGATGCAAGCCTCTTCTTCGACCAGCAAATATTTGTTCTGAAATTTTGGGTGTCTATTTTCTCATGTCCGGTTTCTGTATTTCACGATGGTTGCTTAAGAAAAAGAGGATACTCACTGCATCAGTTAGGGTTAAAATGAATGTTGCCAGCTGAAACTGATTAATCAATGCAGTAATTTTCCTTATTTAAATCCAAATGGCTTTCTTTTTATCTTTTATAATAGCTTTTCTTTTTTTCTAGGATATGTATATCCCTTAAGAGTACCATAAAAATGTTGCTAAGGGAAAAGTTTACACCTACAAACAAAGTTCAATTAATAAACAAAATAAAAATTAAAGTGATGCATTACTTTATAACAACGCTATGCCATAAAAATTAAAAGATATTGCAGCAAACTCCCAAATCATGTGGCTGAGACTGTGGTCTTAACACTTGCCCTGTGGTTGAATCAGACCCACAGTATTCTTTACACCATAACCAAAGCCCTGTAGTGAAGGATAGTGGTTGACATGAGTACATACACAACTAAATTAGATAAAATATGTTGCTGGTTTAGAAACACTATGTGGAACATAGACACATTTCCTTAAATAATTGCACCAGAGATCTCATTTTACTGAATGTAAAATATTTAAAAACTGGTGTTTAGACAATATGATGTTAGATCTGTCACAAGTGAACATTCATTCATTTTCTGAAGCGCTTAATCCTAATTAGGGTCGCGGGGAGGCTGGCGCCCATGTCAGCCGACTCTGGGCAGAGGCAGAGTACAGCCTGGACATCTCGTCAGGCCATCACAGGGCAGAAACATGCTGACGGCAATGCACCCCACTCTTTACGAAAGTCAACAGTGAGAGACATGGCCGGCATTGGATAACCCAGTTAGCTGCACTGGGGGGGACAGCAGTGGCAACCCAGTGACAGTGGGGCTTGAACCCCCGACCTTCGGAGCAGTAATCCAGCACCCTACCACCAGGCCACCACTGCCCCGTAAATTAAAACATGTGTGTGAAATATACATAATATATACTTTCAAGATACAGTATATGCATGGGGAAATGACTCCCTCTCCATAGAAAAGTATCTTCATTCCACTGGTTCTATAAGTCATTGTGCATAAACAGTGACTCAGCAACTGATCACATACAATTTATTTTGGAAAAAGCCATTTTCTGTGTTAAAGCAGTTAAAGCAGTCTAACATTTATTTGACAGAAGTGGGACTTTAGAAATATATCATTAATTTGCTTCTTTGCATTGAGTTCAGAGGCAAAGTGAGTCCTGAGTGTAGGCTGCCACCTGTGGGTATTACATGGATGTGCACATTTTCCTCATTTGACTTCCACAGACAAAGAAGAAATTTTGTAATATAGGGTGAAGTCTTGAACCATTCTTATATTTGTCAATGAAATTGCTGATTTAAAAGGCAGATAACAGAGAACTTTAATTACTTTCCAAGTCCAGAATGAATAGATTTTTTCCCTCCTTTACTGATGTCAGGAATGTTTGCATTCAAATAATAATAATAATAATAATAATAATAATAATAATAATAATAATAATAATAATAAAATAATAATGATAATAACAATAAATAATAATAATAATAATAAAAATAAAATAATAACAATAAATAATAATAATAATAATAATAAAAATAAAATAATAATAATAATAATAATAATAATAATAATAAAAATAATAAAAATAAAATAATAATAATAATGATAATAATAATAATAATAATAATAATAATGATAATAACAATAAATAATAATAATAATAATAATTTAAGTTGCTGTGTTTTTTTATTTAGGTTAACTTTTAATCCTTTCAACAAGGATACTCATTTTCCAAATGCAATTTAGCTTAGATATCAGAGTACATTATCCTGGCTGTTGGCTGTTGGTTAGAACACTTCTGATAATTGTGTTGTGTCGTGCTGGAGCACAAACAAGCAATTAGCTCTTTCACACTGTGTGCACGTGTGAAAGAGCGAGAAGCTATGAAATGACTTTTCATATACTGACATTTACAAAAAAAAAGAACGCTTCAGACTTGTGTTTAAACACGATAAAGAGCTGGAGATGCAGCAAAGGGCAAATGTGAGGTAATGCAGTGTGATGCACTGACTCAGGGTACGAGGAGGAAATGTTCACATTAATCATTTTGGTCTGAAGCAAAAAGTATTTGTTTAGGGCAACAAGTCTAAAGACAATGCTGTACATCAAGAGTCTTTACACATATAACGAACACAAAAATACCGTCCTGTGAACCATTTATGTTTAAATTATATTTTATTCTGACACCGTTCCTGACACTTGTGCTGCTGTGACGTGCAAGCTTCCCTGTTGCAAGATTAATAAAGGTTAAAGTTGATCTTATCCCTGGGTTAGCTGAGCTGATCCACTGGTAGAGTTGTAGATTTAACCCAGAGGCTTGAGGTATGATGATGATGTACGGCACGGAGGCGCAGTGGTTAGCACGTCCGCCTCACAGCAAGAAGACCTGAGTTCGATTCCCGGGCTCGGGGTGTTTCTGTGTGGAGTTTGCATGTTCTCCCCGTGCTTGCGTGGGTTTACTCTGGGTACTCCGGTTTCCTCCCACAGTCCAAAAATATGCACATTAGGCTAATTGGCTGTTCCAAATTGCCCCTAGATGTGAGTGTAAGTGTGAATGGTATCAAGTGTGTGTGTGTGTGTGTGTGTGTGTGTGTGTGTTGGCCCTGCGATGGCCTGGCGAGCTGTCCAGGGTGAACCCCGCCCTCGCACAGAGTCCGCTGAGATGGACGCCAGCCTCCCTGCGACTGTAACTAGGATTACGCGGCTTAGAAAACCAATGATTATGTGAATACTATTTTGATATATTTCTATGAATCGGTGACATTTATAATACACTTTTCATGAAGATTATCTTTTTCTCAGGACTGGTAGTTCACTATTTTTTCTACAAAGTTGCTAAATTAGATTTTCCCATAATACACCAAAAATTTATGCATCATTCTTCTGTTGGTAAAACCTCAAACTGCTGTTCACTTCTAAATTCACTTCTACATTTTGAGGGAGTGTTTTTTTTTTTTTAACTGACCACACAGACCCACACACACACACACACACACACACACACACACACACACAAACACACCACATGCACCACAAACCACATACTCTCGTGGAAGGGAGATCTGTTGAGCCCTTTATTGCACCATCTGTCTTGGTGCCATGTGCCTGAAGTTGAAGTAATAACTACAGAGGTGTCATGATGTCAGACACCAAAGACATTGTGCAAACAGGATATGATGACTGCTGTGGCCAGCAAAGATAGAGTAGACCTTACTAAACCAGAGGCATTCTTTGTAGGAGCAGAACAACCTTTTGTTTTCTTATCAGAGACCCCACTTGGCTTTGGTAGCATTCTTCTAACACAAGGTGTAAAACGATATCATCTCACATATGGTTGGTTTCCTGCCACCAGTGAGATAAGGATGAACTGGAGGACGCGTCAGTACAGAACATACAGACAAATTCAATCAGATAAATAAAAGTGGGTCTTCTATGACATGGTTTGGGTTAAGTCTTGACTCCCGTTTCAGGTACAGGCTTTGTGGTCATCTATTGTCAACACTTGTGGGGGATTTTAAATGAATTTGAATGTTTGACAGTACACTCTCAAAAATAAAGGTATGAGACAAGAATATATCTAAAGTTAAAGGTACACATTTAAAAATGTTTCCTTACAAGTACAATGTTATTCTTTAAGAGACCTTCAGGTGCACCTTTTAATAACGTTTCTACAAAGAACGAGAAGAACAAAGTCCCTGCAGCCGTCCTGAAGGTTGTAAGAGAAAAGAGGCCAAAAATGCATAGTCTATTCATTCATTCATTCATTCATTCATTCATTCATTCATTTTCTAAGCCACTTATTCCTAATTAGGGTCGCGGGGAGGCTGGCGCACATCTCAGCCGACTCTGGGCGAAGGCGGGGTACACCCTGGACTGCTCGCCAGGCCATCGCAGGGCCAACACTCACACAACCACTCTTACAGCTAGGGGCGATTTGGAACAGCCAATTAGCCAACTGTGCATGTTTTTGGACTGTGGGAGGAAACCGGAGTACCCAGAGGAAACCCATGCAAGCACGGGAAGAACATGCAAACCCGGGAATCGAACCCAGGACCTTCTTGCTGTGAGGTGAACGTAGTCTATTATTATTATTATTATTATTATTATTATTATTTAATTAATTCATTTATTTATTTTTAATCATTGCTGTAGTTTCATTTTCATCATGTTTATTTCATTTTATTTTATCCATATATTTTATTTTTCATTTTGGTAATTGTTATTTTAATACGCTTATATTGTTGTCTATTTTACTTTTAGGCTTTTTATTTTTGTATTTTATTTTTGGCTTCTTTGCTGTAATTTGTTCCTTCTATTTAAAGCACTGTGGGCCGCACATTTGTATGAAACCTGTTATAAAAATAAAGTTGAGTCGAGTTGATCTAAAATGCCTGTAATTGCGTGTGTGGTTACTATAGACTGTCATGTAAGACATCACATAATAAACACACGACAATAATAGCAATCATTTACAGCTCGACGATTCGATAAGGTACAAAAATGGTCCAGCAGTAAAGGGCACAGCGCCCGGCGACAAGCATTTGTACCCTTTTATGTACAGTGGATTGCAAAGGTATTCACCCCTTGGCATGTCTCCTATTTTGTTCCCTTGCAACCTGGAATTTAAATGGATATTTCATTCATTCATTCATTTTTTAAGCCACTTAATCCTAATTAGGGTCGCGAGGAGTTTCACGTAATGGGGCTGCTACACTGCGACATATTGTTTCTGCAAGTGATAGCTAATGAACTCCGTCGATTAAAGAATTAAGCTAAGCAGAGCTGAGGACGCTTCCTGTCTCATGACCTCCGTGAGTGCTAATTACAGATTAAAAACACTAACTCACAGACACTTGAAAGAGGTGCCCCTGCAGGACTGAGCATAATTAAAAGCAAAATTCACAAGAGGCATGAGTGGAAACCTAAAGTTGAAATATGTATCTGAAGCATATTTAATAAATTATGCATCCCTTATTTACTAATGGCCTATCAACTGCAGGTCCATTGAGCCTGATAGGATGTCAGAGATACAGTGAAAACTATGAAAGGCTGGAAGGATCAGAGGAGGGAAAGACAGCACTTAAAAGGGTCTCACTTCTCTCAGGGGAAGGAAAACCATTCTCTCTCTTTTTTTCCAACATGCTTTCTCTCAAAGTGCTGTTTTTCTGCATTCATGACTCTTGAATTACACCTGAAACAAAAATGAGGATAAATATCACACAATAATGATAGATTTAATTAAATGTTATAACGAGTGCATGCAATAGTGCTTTAAAATGTTGCATTTAATTGTGTTTGAGTTCTTAGAAGATTGTAGGCTTTTAAAGAGCTTATATACCGATTAAGATTTCCTCAGTAGAAACATTGTGAACAGTGATGGCTGCTCAAAGACTACAGGGGAAGCGCTGCTCCTTTTAATGTCACTAAAGATTCCATCAAATATTTACTGTTTTATTTATTTATTCCTTAATCCATTTTCTGAACCTCTTAATCCTAATCAGGGCTGGCGCCCATCTCAGCCGACACTGGCCGAGGGCAGGGTACACCCTGGACAGCTCTCCAGGCCATCACAGGGCAGAAACACCCTGACGCCATTCCAACGGCCTACTCTTTTTGAATGACAGCAAACGGTTCTTTAACATGCCTCTCACTGCAGACCGCGAGAGACATGGCTTGTTCTATTTACATGAACAATATAAAGATTTAAGCACTGCCTAAAATCAGCGCTCCGAAAAAATGAACTTCTCCTGATAAAAGGTTTCAATGCGAATCCGTTTTGATGACGCCATCGGTGACGTAATGTCATGCAACCATCACGTTAGGATCGCCCGCTTCCCGAAGTTTTGATATTGTCTGAAAGTGTTACTCTATTGAGAGATTTCTTTAATGGAAACCCAATATAACCACAGGGCAGCAAGATGCCATTCCACCGGATAGGTTCACTTCCATAAGCACGTTATACGCTCCAGAAACGTCATCCGCTTCCTCAATGTGATTGGGTTAAAAGCCTTTAAATTCAAACGAGTAATGCATTGCGTGGCGGTAATAGCTGATTTTACCAGCTGAAAAACAGAGATACCTAATGCATATGGCACATAGAATTCTGTGTACATTGTCAAGAAGTGTAATTTATTTTATTATTAAAGCGTATTTTATTTTATGGCTTGAAACGAGTAACAGTTTGGAGGGGAAGCCAAGCGGGTCAGAACTCTGGGCTGCTGCATGATGAGTGAACAAACTGTCAAAGTGGCTGAAACTTTTTTTTTTTTCAGTTTAATTAAACATTTACTTCAGCTACTTGTAGTCTTTGATGTTGGAGATATAGCTTACTATTTTTATTTGTAGATAGATATCCTATCTTTGCAAAAAATACATTAATAAAATTAAATATATAATTTACTTTAATAAAGTTTGCTAGTTTGGTGTGACAAAGTGAGCTCTGGAAGCCCATTTCCGCCACTAGAGAAAAAAGTCAGATTGTAAATCAGAATTATGAAATGCCAAGTCATAATTATGAGTTCGTAGGTCAATTATGAGATGCTAAGTCATATTTACAAGTTAGTAAGACATAATTCTGAATTCTGGGATTCTAAGTTGCAATTGTGAGCTAGTAAGTCGTAATTATGAGTTAGCATCTAATAATTATGACTTAGCATTTCATATTTATGACTTAGTACCTCATTATGACCTAGCATTTCATATTTATCACTTATGAACTCATAATTAGGAATTAGCCTCCTGTAATTATGACTTACAGTCCAACTTTTCTCTCTTTAGTGGTGTTATAAGGCTTCCGTAGGAAGCAGCCTGATTGGAAGTGCTGTGGAAAAAAAAGACAACGTACTGCTTTTTAATTAAACCATCACATGGTGTCTGGTCAAAACTGTATTTTGGGGATCTGGTTAACTTTAACAGGGTATACATGAGCATTTACATATAAATAACATGAAACAATAATTGACAGATTTTATGACGTACTGCGTCCCCTGTTTGGCAGAAAACAGCCGGGGGAGAAATACACACACTTAATGATTTTTGTAGCAGCAAGGCATCTCATGTTACACTGCCGCCCCACCTACAGGATACTTATGGTAACGTCATACAATTCGATAGAACCTGATAGAAAATTATGCAATAATTAGAATATAACATTCATAGACAGCCTTTATTTTAAATTAATTAATTATTTAATTACCCGAGTCAATTCTTATAGTTTAATAATTAAATGTTGTATTTTTTTTAATAAAAATTTAAATCAAAGATCTATTTTGCTAATTATTTTTTCAAGAGTGTCAGCCTACTATTGGCTGAAAGCTGAAGAGCTGCCGAATCTGTCGTCAATGTTCTTATCTGGGACAGACCATTCACTTGTGTGGCACCGCTGCGGTGAAATCAATGGTATCAACAGAGTCAGGACTAGAACGACATTGAGAACCTCCAGGAATAGAATAACATTGTACATTACTGAGGTACTCCAAAATATTCAAGACAGTGGGCCTCAGTTTATTTCCCTGATTGCATTTAGTTTAATGGTATGTAATGGTTGAAATGAAATGAGAAAAACTGAAGAATTTTTATTGAAAATCACACATGTGCAACTATTTTGCACCTTTCCCTGTTTTTGTGTAAATTGTTGTTGATACTGTGATAAAAATGCCTGACAAAAATTATTGTTCTCCCTATTTTACAAATAGCATACAGTTGCTTTTAATGGAGATTGTAGTAAGCAAGTGAATAAGTAAAGTTTGCTTATATTGTGCTTATCACAGGAAAACAGCTACAAAGCACTGTACAGCAAAATAAACAACAACTTTTATGAAAAGAACTTCTTTCTTGGCTTATTCCGGCATCTTAAGAAGTTTGGGTTAGGCATGATGCAGTGCCCCCGAGCAGATAGGTGAAGGGCTCACTCAAGGGCCCAATAGTGGCAGCTTAGTAAGGCTGGGGCTTGAACCTCAACTTTCTGATCAATAACCCAGAACCTCTACAACCACTAAGCACCCACTGACCGATATATTTGTACACCCTTGCAAAAGATGTACTCTCAGAAGGTTTGCTTAGTTCAACAGAGGCAGCTTTCCAATAAGATAGGATATGTGAAGAAAATAATTTTCCTATACTGTACACGTGCAGGGCGGCACAGTGGTCCAGTGAATAGCACTGCTGCCTCACAGCGATGGGAGCTTGGACCAGTGGCGACTGGTGGATTTTGCTCCAATTGGGGGCTATACCAAAATCCAAAATATACAGATACCAAAATGCAGCAAGTCAATACTTTGTGCTAAATGAGTTCCTGGAACTGATTGTTAATTCTTCCTCGGCTTCTGGCAAATTGTTGAATAGTAATGTCTGGCTAATCTGGTCCAAGCTTCTTGACTCTCAGCTTAGCTTGCACTCTTCTTCTCACAAACTTCTCTTTTGCCACGACTTTGCGCAGGTCACCAGAAATACAGAGCTCTGTTGGCAGACAGACCCACCTGTTCGACCCAACCCAGACCAGATGTTGTTGCTATATGGAGGAGTTGTACAGTTTAATGGCCACAGGTAGGTGGTTCAGTAGAGCATTTAGGTGGTATCAGTCTCTCACTGAACGTGCTCCTGTGACTGATCAGCAGGTTGAGACGTGGATGGGAGGCATTGTTCTGTACTGTCTTGATTTTGGGCAACATTCGCCTCTCTGACATGCAAGAAATGTGATTTTTCTCATGTGGGACATTGTAGGGCGCCGCCCTATCGCCCGCTATTAGCCAGCCACTCCTTACGGCTGACTGGGGCCCTGTACTTGCGCCTGTATCCTCCAGGTACTCCGGTTTCCTCAGACGATCGAAAGATATCCAAAGATATGCATATTAGATCGACTGGCTGTCCTAAATTGCCCAAAGTTGCGAATGTGAGTGTAAACGGTTGCCCGTCTCTCACCCAAAGTCAGCTCGGATTGGCTTCATCTTCCCGCAAGACCCTGACTGTTGCATGAGATATATTTTATATGTAAGGGCACCATAAGAAAATCAATTGGCAATTTGACACTGGAGCTGAGAGGTGCAGGTAGGCTTGCATATTTGCTCCAGCTGACATAAAAAAAAATCTATTCGTGTCAGATGCCCAGATTCTCTTTAATTAGTTTTCTCAAAGATATTAAGCAAAAGTTCATGTACTTACCAGAATAATGTTAATCCTGTATGACTGTCATAATAATGCATACTGAATCAGAACACTTTTTTACCTATGTATATTATACTACTTGTGATACTAAATCACAGGTTTACACGTTTATAAACTGGCTGTTGAATGCATCCTTGAAACATGGTGTAAGTAAGTGGGCTTTTTACACTGGCTCATCAGGCAGGAGCTTATCACCGGATTCATTAGTATGAAGCAATTAAGAGTTCAACTCCTCCTGGTTGGGACGCTGGTCCATTACAGGTTACCTTCCCAGCATTTTTACTGGTACCCGTTTATACTGCCAGGTGGACAGAGGTACACTTGTGGTTAAGACCTTGCCCAGGGGTCTTAGCACAGTGGGGGTCTAACGGGGATTCGAACCTACAACCTCTCAATCAAGAGCCCAGCACCCTCACTACTACACCACGGGCGCCACAGAAACATGTCACAGTGTACCATGAAATGTGGTGTAAATATGTAAATGCAGGAAAAGTTCATGAATCCGTCTCTCTTTGCTAATCCTCTTTTAGTTCTCATCACGGTCAGTGTTGAATGTGCTGCTGAATGCTTGCATATATACAGTATCTATAAATTGTGGTGCTGGAAAAACAGACAAACAAAATAAATGAATAAATGAAACCTTTAGTGTCCACAGAATATCCCACACTGGTCTGTATCTCATGTGTCTCATTGACCCCTTCCACAGCCACAGTGCATCATGGGAACCATTAAGGAAACCCGAGAACACCACAACCACACAAGAAACACACAAACACAATCAAGCAGAAGGGATGGCTTACCAACACCCCTGATGTGAAGAGAGTGCTATAGTGAAGTAATGGTAGAAATACACAATATTGATTGCCTGAATTTTCCTCAAATGCTCTAAGTTTGGTTTGCAGACCAGTAAGAGAATGTTTATGAAAATGTGCGACTTTTCTTTTTTTTTTCCTTTTTTTGCAAAACATTGAAACTAAGGCTTCAAAAAAATAAATGGCCATGCATCCTTCTGGTATCTTCGGATTTAAAATCATATCTTGGCACTTTTACTTACCCATCTGAATTGAAGAAGCTGATTCAGTCGACCATATTAGCGGTCAGAGCATGCTGGTCAGGCAGTCAGTGGTTTGGGGAGCAACTACGGATCACTGACCGCAGCCTGCCATTGATCCTTCACTCAATTAGATTATTGTGGGCCCCAAATGGCAATGCCTGCAGAATCTCTGAGGCCTGCCGGAGGAAAGGCGAGAGGGGCATCAGACTCAGGCGGATGGAAGGCGGTGGAGATAGATGGATGTGAAAACGAGTGAGCGGAGTGACAGTCCAGGGACCGATTGATCTTCCCATCATTTCCCTTCCACTCTTCTACTCTGCGTTCTCCTCCCTCCTCACTCAACCTCTCTCCACATCCACCTCCCCCATTGCGTGCTGTCTCTCAGTGTACAAATACTGTTGAGCTCCACTGTATTGGATTTATGAGTTAATGGGGATGTCAAGACATAACAGATTGGGAAATGAGGAAGAGGAGAAGTGGTGGGGGAGTTCTGTCTTCTTTTTCCTCGCTCGACTTCCCCTTCTTCATGCTTTCTTCTGCTTGGGATGTGAGGGGGAAAAGTGTGTAGATACTGTACGTTTGAAAAGTTAGTGCATGCAAAGATGATAAGTTCATTAAATGATGAAGTTGATGCCGGGATGCACTCTTATGCTGCTTTCTTTGGGGTGCTTGGTTGATTCATATTTTAATAATGATTCAAAACAAAACACAACTAAATCTAACATATACTGCAAACACATCCGATCTGCATATACTGCATTTTACAGTATGACTTAATAAAGCAGGTAATCATAATTTTTTCCTTCCTATATGCAGTTGTTTAGGGGAAAAAATGGTTTTACTTTATTTAGATTAATTGATGATTTTTTATAGACAACATCAGCAGCAGGATTGTTATTTATTCAATGCATATAAATATCATAAAAACAGGATAACGGGTTTCTCTTCTTCATGACCATAAGAAGAAGGTCTGAGAGACCTGATGTCATGGACAGGGTTCTATTGATTCTTTTTCTGACTTGGCCATGCAGCTGCAGGCCATCGTTTCATCAGGAGAGGGGAGGCAGATCCTCTTTCACCCCCTCATCGATTGCATCGCAAACCATGCATGCACTTCTGCTATGCTAAGGCCTGGTTCCCTCAGTACCACATTTGATCAAGGCCAGGTATCTGACCCAAATCCATTGGTAAGGTGTGTGGCTCTTGGTAAGGAGTTCTTTGGCTCCAAATGCAGCATTCTAAAACTATGCCTAAAACTTAATTTCCAAGATTTACTAATGTTTTAATGTGTCTGGTGACACAGAGAAGAAGCCTGGAGCAAAGCAGCCAACAGAAACACAAAGTGTTTGAAGAAGAAGGTTGCGCTTCAACAAAAGAAACTTTTATTGCTGTGCTAAACCCAAAAATAAATTTTTTAAAAATGATTAAAATAAATTAAAAGGCAGTTAAGGAGAACAACATATTCACATTTCACATGTTTCACATCACAATAAATAATAGTTTCAGCCCAAAACCTTGTTCAGCGTGTTACTCTACGCAGTGTGTATTTTTACTCTGACATTTTATTACAAATTTGTCTAAGATCTAAACTACAGAAGAAAAAATCTGTATGTTCAAATATGTTGTACAAGGGAGGTTTCTTGTTTTAATCAATAACTTAAATTAGTATATACTACATGTGAGTCACGTGATCTGATCAGTCCATTATATGGTGGCTAAAAGACATTATTATTCATTTAAAAGATTTTCTCATTTCTGATTGTTGGGAAGACATCAAAAAAATCCTTGATATTGCATCGCTGCCATCAAATAATAGGCACATAACATAAGATACACCCTGTCGCAAACTGCCGAAGCACTGCAACCCTGAGCAGTAAACTTAATTTTATTTTCTCCATATTTATGCTGTTATAAACATAGAGCTAGACATAAAGAGCTACAACAGCATAAATATGGAGAAAATAAAATTAAGTTTACAGCTCCGGGTCACTGAGTTTCAGACATGACGGAGCCATTTCCTGTGAAGTGTAGTAGCCTTGCTACCTTATGATATCTATGTTCTGCTCTCCCCCTTATGAGGAAAAGGCTGCCTGCTTTCAAGACTTCCTGATCATTGCAAAAAGTCGATAAAGTCGGGCATGGTGAAAAAAAAAAAATCTAATTCTTGAAAATAATAAATAGATTCTTGAATCGAATTCTTGAAAATAATAAATAGATTCTTACTATCAAATACTTCATTTCTATATTTTGTTGCTTTTTGTGTCTAGGGTGAACTGGAAATGGTGCTAGCTGTATAGCATGCTAACCTCATAGTTCTTATTGATGCTAACTAGCTAGCTAGCAACATAATAATGTGAGTGTCTGTTGTACTGTGGAGAAACGGAGACATTCAAATACCTTAATTCACTTTATTCACTAACTGCGAATACATACAGGTAACACGATAATGTGACTACTGCGCCAGCCATAGGCATCAGCACCTCTTACTCTCGGCTCTCTCAGGAGGGTCGCCTTCCCTCTTCCACGTACCTAGCTCCACCTTATGGCAAGAATAATTAAGACATACTGCACACTCATATTTTTTTTATGAATCTTTTGAATGAATAATAAAACAATTATAGAATTTGGCTTTCGTATAATATGGAGAATTATTTGATCTCAAAGGCCTTCCGCCACAGTGGATAGCACCGCCTCAGTTGAATAATTCTCCATATCATACTTCACCTCATTCAAAAATTGCTTATCATCCAGATACTTGTGGTTTGTCGTGGTCACTTTGGAGCAGGCAGCATTCTCACGGTGTCACATGTGCCACTCAGTCACAATCAAGGACTGCTATTTAAAAGCACCCAGAGCGCAACTTGGCGCAAAGTATTGCATCACGTTTCCCAACCATACGTACCAAGCCTTAATGATCTTGTTTTCCATTCTGTGTTTGACCTTGTTTGTATCCCTGACTTTGACTTCTGGAATTGCCTCAGCTTTCTTGTTTCTGTACGATCTGTAATGTATGGTTTGTCTGATCTCTTGACCTCTGCCTGTTTGTGGATATTACGTTTGGACTGTGATGCTGGTATTCCGTGCCTCATCAATACTAATAAACCATCCTGATCTGCACTTGTATCCATCACAACTCTGCAGAGTAGCGGCAGTCTTTAAAAATGGAAAAGTAAACCATAAAAATTCTTATTTTACTTTGTGTGTGTGTGTGTGTGTGTGTGTGTGTTTCCAGGAAGTATGTATTAAACCCTGAATGAGTTTTAAAAACTAAAAACACTGGGCTCCCGCGTGGCGCATCGACAAGTTGCGCGACTATCAACCCGGAGATCGCAAGATCGAATTCGGGTTGATGCCACAGCCATCCGTGACCTGGAGCTAATTGGCCGAGCTCTCACGGGAGGGTGGGATGACATACGCTCACTTCCCTGTCACTAACCAATCATGGGCGTCTGTGAGCTCATTCATACGGAGGCGGATAACGCGTTCCCTCCGAGTGTGTTAGGTCAACCCCAAATACACATGCGCACCAGTTCGAAAAGAGGCGGGTGGCTGCACCCATGTCATGGAGGGGGCATGTGCATGCTTCCACCCCTCCCTGGTTGGTGGTGGTTGTGTGATAGAGAAGGCATACTTGAAGGGTGGGTATTGGATAGTGGGGGGGATCTACTCCATTAGCTACAGAGCGCTCATACTCTGCTAGAGTATGCCAAGGTCACCTGACCTTCCTCTGTCATGGTTAAAATATGTAAAAAATATACTTTAAAATCTATTGTTTTAGTTTGCTTTCATTTACGTTTCTGTGTAGCATATACTTAAACTCTAAATGAGTTTAAAAAGATGCCATTAGCTCAACACTTGGAACTGGCAGAGCTCACCTGGCTCTAATATATAGATTTAGGCGCTGCCTAAAAGCGGAGCTCCTTTACGATTTCTCTTACTTGACATGTTTTTGTTGGGAACTCTCAAACCCCGTCCATGTATCCTACATGTATCAAGATGAATTCATTTTAATAACGTGTTTATAGAAGGGAATAAAAACGAGGTAACCAAACACGCAACCTTAGTCTCCATATGTAAAGTCTATTTAAAGCGTTTCAGAAATCAGGTGACGTAGGGATCACAGGAGTGAAAGAATTGTTTATTTGAAGGCATAAACGAACATGCACAAAGAAATCTTTAAGGACAAACCTGTTAAAACTCTCAGTCAAAGGCTCAGGCTGGTCCGCAGACAGGACACAAACAGACAGTACACCGTCTAGGACTTTGGGGTGGAGAGAGATGCAAATGTACACATGAACACAACATACACATACAGGTCGGAGGGCAAACACAAAAGCACACAATGGTGAACAGGTAAGAAATAAATAGTCAGATTGGCTTAAATAGAGAGCAAGTAAATAGGACGGCTAAGAGGCTGAAATGAGACCAAGGGAGAAATGAGAGATATTAACTGATACAGGTGCGCAGGTAAGTACAGGAGAAACGGTGAACAGTAATCCCTGGCCTAGACGTCGGGGGAGCTGGATTGCTGGAGGCACGGCAGAGGTGGTGATGTGACACTTACTAATTAATTAATAGTGAAACAACAACAATTTAACTAATGGTGCTGCTTCCCCCCTCAGTTGCCTCCATGTTTGTCGAGATCTTTTGTCTAGGATATTTGGCAGCCTGGAAATACTGAATGTGAAACAAGATGCCAGTCCATCACACATACAAGCACGCCTAGCAGCAATCCCACTACTGGCATGTCATTCTCTATTGATACCATTCATTCTGAGTGCAGATGCCTCTGTGTCATCAGACCCCAGCAAGTCTGACGAGTTAGAGAGGTAATGTGTTTATATACTGCATCTGATCATTTATTTGCCTCCTGCCCTTGGAACTGGTGAGTACCAGATAAAGTTGTTCAATAAGTGTTTCCACAATCCTTTCACTAGCCACACATATTCCTCAATGACTTATACATTTTGCATTTCACCGTGTTTTAATTGTATTTTTTATATTGTATGCAAATGTGTAAAGGCACCAGTGTCATTAAAGAGTACCAGTATTGGTCAACCTTACAGCATAGTTTGTGATACAGAGGCTTATTTTAACACAAATGACCAAAAAAAGCACAAAACTGATAATTTTATCCCGTGGATTCCTAGCGGAGGCTAAAGCTATGGTTAGCAGGCTTTTTTTTTTTTTTTTCCAGAAGTGACATCAGCACGCTGGGCGGGGTTGTCCAGTGCAAGTAAAACAAGCAGATCTATTCAGAGAGCGACATTCTAGGTGATAATAAAACGTGTTCAAGAAGCAACTGTGGCAGCAATTTGGAGGAAATGGGTGTAAATGGTGACCTATTTGAACCAGAGAGGGAGGAGTCTCTTGTGGAGACAGTGAGACGTCACATTTTAGTGACTCTGGGGACGAGAATGCTGCCAGAGACGAGCGTGGCGGTAAATCCAAAATGGCTTACGCAGCTAACGATTTTCCAACTCGTCTTTCCTGTCGTCAGTTTGTTTGGGAACAAAAAGAAATGTTGCAAACCTAAGTGCTTGATTCTGAGGAGCTGCTTAAATACCACTGCTAGATGCAAAGCACTTAAAGAGCCTGGCTTAAAACTCTATTACATACTTACTTACTCAAGCTTAGATCTAGATCAACTTATTTTACAGATAATTAACTTGTTACTGCCAAACTCACAGTTGCCAATGCATATAAAACACCTAGATGCCTATTTCAGGCAATATAAAACAAATAAATAAATAAATACATAAAAGCCTGTGTGGGCCTTGATGATGTGTTCTCTCCTAAGTGCACAAGCTCTAATTTATCCTACTAAGAGTAAATATGCCATTCTTGAAAGAATTGGTATACAATCGCACTTGGGCAAAAAAAAAATAATAATAAAATAAAAAAATAAAAAATAAAAAAGGGGGGTATTTGCAAACCCCAAACTGACAAAAGAATAAGCTTTAAAAGGATCTTACAACAACTCGGTGGTCAGAAAATGAGCAAAAATGAAAAGTATGACTCATGAGGCCTGAGCCACCATTTGCTTTTCACAGCGCAATGCTGCAGCAAAGTGTTGAAAAAAAAAATAGAAATGGGGAACTTCACTTCCTGTACACAGTCTTCTTGTATACAAAGATAAAGTCATGAAAAGATTTAAAGGTTTTTATTTGAAATTTAAACACGTCCTGGTGGGCAACATTTTTCAAAATGTCTTTTGGCTTGTTTGTTTATTTGTTGTTGTTTTTTTTTTACCTGTAAAAAAAATTATTATAATTAGGCAATCTTCCACAACTGATGCAACCCATAACAAACCTAACAACAAGCTTCTAAACAGAACCAGAGGTGACAGACATCTACAGGTTCAATACAGTATGCAGTAGGGCAAGTCCAGGGGTAACCAAGTGAAAAAATCTGCTCCAGAATTGCATAGTTTGCAAGTTGGATTTTTTTGTTTGTTTGTTTGTTTGTTTGTTTTTTTGCCTAGGGGCATACTGTTGTGCAAAACCTTAATGATAATTTGAGAAATGCACCAAAGCGACGAAGAAAAACTCTATAACAACCAAAACACTGCTGGTTTTAAAATAATTTCTAACAACGTGTTTTAAGAAGTTGACGGGTTGTAAGGAGCAATTTACATTATTTTTGAGCTCCAAATTCAGTGTTACAGCAAAAGGCTGTGTCGCCCTTTGTTGTTCTTCATCTGTACTGTGTAATTAACTGGACGCAAATAAGGCTTAGGATTCTTTTCATACTTGATTTACACAAAACTGTTTAACTGCACAATCAGGCAGGCACCAGAATGCACATTCCAAGGTCTATAAGGTCCCAGTATGCTGCAGTTATTGTTTTATCATCCTATGACCACATAGACTGTAAAACCAACCTATCTTTCACAGATGCTCTAATGATAACATTTTACTACGCCTAATGGAATCTTATCAAGTCCATGGGTCTGTATTCATGTATGTGCTGCCTTCAAATCCCTTGAGCCAGCGCTGCTTGAGGGGCAGCTTTAATGTATCAGAACTTATGTTGTTGAAATGAAATTTTTTTTATGTTAACAAACATTTTAGTGATTTATTTATTTAGTAACATTCATTTTGTGCTGAAAAAGGTTTGGAACTGTAAAATGATTTTGTACTGACTTATGTACAAGTCATAAAATAAAAATCTATAGCAAGGTTTATACCAAAAAACAGGGTGTGAAAGACTGCAGTTTTACAAAGATCTGTACACAGAAAAGAAAAGTACATTGTATACTGAGCAATATTCCATTCACTGTGTAAAAGGCTTTTTCAAAATATAATTATTGCACTAATTTAAAAATATATTAAACTAGTATGAACTTGAAATTGCTTCATGATATTATGGCCTGTGAAAAAAAGTACATGTGTTCCAGCAGCCCTTTTTCTTAGTATTTTGGTGTCTGTGTGTGTGTGTGTGTGTGTGTGTGTGTGTGTGTGT
>JBCNYH010000009.1:20025747-20035994 GCA_039654325.1 Tandanus tandanus
TAATAGTATTATATCTTGTTCTCAGGTACTGCCAGAGGTGTTGTCATCAATACTGGTGATCGCACTGTGATGGGTCGAATTGCCACCCTGGCATCAAGTCTAGATGTTGGACAGACACCAATTTCCAAAGAGATTGAACACTTCATCCACATTATTACTGGTGTGGCTGTTTTCCTGGGTGTGTCCTTCTTCATCTTGTCCCTCATTCTTGGATATGGGTGGCTTGAAGCTGTTATCTTCCTTATTGGAATCATTGTTGCCAATGTGCCTGAGGGTCTACTTGCAACAGTAACTGTGCGTAAACGTAGAATTAAAGTACTATTATAGTAGTATATTACTGACTTTAGTTTAACCATTACATAAACATAGTTTGAAATATATCCTATGTACAAAATGTTTGCAGTCATGTGGTAACCTTTTCAGTCGGAAACCTTCTTAAGTGAATGTTAATGTGCAGAATAGACTCAATTTGGGGACAGCATATTTTACCATATTTTGTCTAGTATCTTTTTTTAAAATGTTTATCACATTTTTAGAGCTCTAAGCATTCAGATATTCTTGAACTGTCTAAACTAAATAAAAGTCACATCAAGAATTTTTCTTCCCATCTGCTCCACTTAGGTGTGTCTGACTTTAACTGCCAAACGTATGGCAAAGAAGAACTGTCTGGTAAAGAACCTTGAAGCTGTAGAAACCCTTGGATCAACCTCCACTATTTGCTCAGACAAGACAGGAACCCTGACCCAGAACCGTATGACTGTGGCACACATGTGGTTTGACAACCAGATTCATGAAGCAGACACCACAGAGAACCAAAGTGGAACCGCTTTTGACAGAAGCTCTGCCACTTGGTCCGCTCTTGCTCGTATAGCCGGCCTGTGCAACCGTGCAGTCTTCCTTGCTGATCAATCCAATGTTCCTATCCTTAAGGTGTGACATACTATCCAATCGTATCATTCTTATTCCTCTTCATGAATACTTTTTCTTTTTCCAACTAACCCCTTAGATATCCACCATATTATTATACTAGAATGATGTTAATGAAGCATTCCTTAAGGGCAAATATTCTATTATAAATCTGATGGCTGATGTTCTTACAGAGAGAAACTGCTGGAGATGCATCAGAGTCTGCTCTGCTGAAATGTGTTGAGCTGTGCTGTGGTGCAGTAAACGAAATGAGGGACAAATACCCCAAAGTTGCCGAGATCCCTTTCAACTCCACAAATAAATATCAGGTACTTTTTTAATGCATTCTGACTTTCAGTAGGGAAAAAAAGCGATTGTATGACACTTCTAATTCCTAACATTATCTGATTGTGCCCAGCTCTCGATCCACAAGAACCCCAACTCTTCTGAGACAAAACACTTACTTGTAATGAAGGGAGCTCCTGAGAGAATCCTAGACCGGTGCTCCACTATTTTGATTCAAGGAAAAGAGCAGCCACTCGATGATGAACTGAAGGATGGTTTTCAGAATGCTTATGTGGAACTGGGAGGTCTTGGAGAAAGAGTATTAGGTAGGTCACACTGTGTGGATGGTATAACAGTGGATGGTTAAGTCTTCTCTTGGTAGAAAAGTCAAACTACATTACCAATAATTTGATGCCTCACTACTCCCGTTCCCCTAATGTGTTCTATGAGCTGAAGGGCTAACCACTATGCCATGATGCTCCCTATAACTAAAGACATGAATGAATTATTTGTATTCTTTTCAGGTTTTTGCCATTATAGCCTTCCTGATGATCAGTTTCCTGAAGGCTTTGCATTTGATACTGATGAAGTGAACTTCCCTACTGAGAACCTGTGCTTTGTTGGACTCATGGCCATGATTGATCCTCCTCGTGCTGCGGTGCCTGATGCTGTGGGAAAATGCAGGAGCGCTGGAATTAAGGTATTGTGTTTTAGCTCCTCATTCTATTATTGTGTGTTTTACAGTATGACAGGATATTCTATAAAACATTTTAAAAAATGCATTTCCAGGTCATCATGGTTACAGGAGATCACCCAATTACAGCAAAAGCTATTGCTAAAGGTGTGGGTATCATCTCAGAAGGGAACGAGACTGTGGAAGACATCGCTGCTCGTTTGAATATTCCCATTGCAGATGTCAACCCCAGGTAACTATACTTTGGAATGAGTTTAAAAGTATTTTTAAAGTGTCCCAAAGTTGTAAAGACAGTGTCTGAAAAGATGTTTTTTTTTAAAGGGATGCAAAGGCTTGTGTGGTTCATGGAGGTGATTTGAAGGAAATGAGCTCAGAACATCTGGATGATATCCTAAATCACCACACTGAGATTGTGTTTGCCAGAACATCTCCTCAGCAGAAACTGATAATTGTTGAAGGTTGCCAGCGACAGGTATATTTAATACAGAACAATTACCTGTCTTTCAAAAAAAAAAAAAAAAAAGAGCTACTCAATTTGTAAATGTATTTGTTTTGATTACAGGGTGCCATTGTGGCTGTGACCGGTGATGGTGTTAATGATTCTCCTGCTCTGAAGAAGGCTGATATCGGTGTAGCAATGGGTATTGCTGGATCTGATGTCTCCAAACAGGCTGCTGATATGATTCTGCTAGATGACAACTTTGCTTCTATTGTTACTGGAGTTGAGGAAGGTAGGAATAGCTAGCAAACTATGAGATTATTCATTCATTCATTCATTCATCCTCTTCCGCTTGTTTTGGGGTCCGGCCATGGGGGCAGCAGCCTAATCAGTGAGGTCCACACGTCCCTCTTCCCAGCCATTTCCTCCAGTTCTTCCGGGGGGACGCCGAGGCGTTCCCAGACCAGCCGAGAGACATAGTTCCTCCAGCGTGTTCTGGGTCAACCCCGGGGTCTCTTCCCCCCGGGGTTGGACATGCCCGAAACACCACACCAGGTAGGCGTTCTGGAGGCATTCTAATCAGATGCCTGAGCCACCTCAACTGGCTCCTATCTGCGCAGAGGAGCAGCGGTTCTACTCCGATCTCCTCCCGGATGACACAACTTCTCCCCCTATCTCTAAAGGAGAGCCCTCCCACCCTGCGACGACAGACACACTCATAGACACACAGATAGAACACACTCTCCTGTCCGTTTTTAAAAAAGAGGAAATACCACCCCAGTTTGCAAATCCAGATGTACGGCCCCTGATGTCCACGCAATGTGGGATTGAGGAGGTCCTCGAATTATTCCTTCCAAATCCCGACAACATCCCCAGTCAAGGTGAGCAGCTCCCCACTTCCACTGTTAACAGTGTTTGTGGAGTACTGCTTCCCCCGCCTGACGTGTCGGATGGTGGTCCAGAACCTTTTCCAGGCCCCCACCGAACTCCTCCCACACCCAAAATTTTGCTTCGGTGACAGCCCGAGCTGCAGCACGTTTGGTCTGTTAGTTACTGACCGCTGCCTCAGGAGTCCCACAGTCCAAAAGGACATGATACACACAGCTCCAGGCTGCCGCCTCAATAATGGAGACATGGAACATGGCCCATTCGGACTCCATGTCCCTGGCCTCCATTGGGATGTGATTGTAGCTCTGCCAGAGGTGGGAGTTGAAGGCCCTTCTGACATGAGACTCCGACAAACATTTCCAGGACACCCTAACTACATGCTTGGGTCTCCCAGGTCTGGAGGGTGGTCTCCCCCGCCATCGGAGCCAGCTCACCATCAGGTGGTGATCGGCTGACAGCTCAGCTCCTTTCTTCACCCGAGTGTCCGGAACATGCGGCCGAAAGTCCGATGACATGGCTACAAAGTCGATCATCGAACTGCGGCCTAGGGTGTCCTGGTGCCAAGTGCACTTGTGTACACTCTTATGTTCGAACTGTCATTGCCCACATGGGCATTGAAGTCTCCCAGGATGACGAGGGAGTCTCCAGGGGCAACAAGAATGCCCACACTGGCTCGCTGCCTCTCCCCATTAGCAACTCCAGAATGAAACAAGGTCCAGCCCCTGATTGGTGGCTGAGTGGTTCCACAGCCCAAGCTATGTGTCAAGGTGAGCCGGACTATATCTAGTCGGTATCTCTTAACCTCATGCACCAGCTCAGGCTCCTTTCCTGCCAGACAGGTGACACTCCATGTCCCAAAAGCCAGAGTCAGTAGCCGAGGATCTGGCAGATCTCACGCCATTGGTTGCCACTTCGGCTCACACTTCACCCGACCCCTATAGCCCCTCCCACAGGTGGTGGGTCCATGGGAGGGCAGACCCATGTTTCCTCTTTGGGCTGGACCCAGCCGAACTCCACGGTCAGAAGCCCAACCACCAGGCACTCGCCTTCGAGCCCCTCCCCCAGGCCTGGCTCTAGGGGGGTAACCCGCATCCAGGCAAGGGAAACAGTGTCCTTGAATTACTACTTATAGAGGTCTTCTGAACCGCGCTTAGTCTGGACCTGTTTGCCTTGGTTGACCCTACCAGGGACAGGTGGCGATTCAAGAGGAGCTATGAGCATTCATCCATTTTCTGAACCACTTATTCCTAATTAGGGGGAGGCTGGCGCCCATCTCAGCCAACTGGGCGAGGGCAGAGTACACCCTGGACAGCTCGCCAGGCCTGCCTATGCAGCCTACTCTTGACGAAAATCAGCAATGGTTCTTTTACATGCCATGTGAGAGACATGGCCAGCATTTGATAACCCAGTTAGCTGCACTGGGGGGACAGTAGTGACAACCCGCTGACAGTGGGGCTTGAACCCCCGACCTTGGGATCAGTAATCCAGCACCCTACCACCGGGCCACCACTGCCCCTGCTATGAGATTAACAAAAGCTAATTTGTATTTTGCTAAAGTAGTTTTCTCTCTCCAGGCCGTCTGATATTTGACAACTTGAAGAAATCTATTGCATACACTCTGACCAGCAACATTCCTGAGATTTCCCCCTTCCTGCTCTTCATTATTGCAAACATTCCTCTTCCTCTGGGAACTGTCACCATTTTATGCATTGACCTGGGTACTGACATGGTAAGCTCCTTATCAGTCTAGAAAGAGACAGGGATCCTCTCAATAAATGACTGTAAAGATAATGGGATAAATGTGACTTACACTCATATTTCAGGTTCCTGCTATTTCTTTGGCATATGAAGCTGCTGAAAGTGACATCATGAAGAGACAGCCCAGAAATCCTAAAACAGACAAGCTGGTGAATGAAAGGCTTATTAGTATGGCCTATGGTCAAATTGGTAAGAGAGCACTTTCTATGCATAGAAACATTTGATATTTATATACATCTATATATTCAACTCAGACTTACAATCGTATATTTGCTTATATATTTAGCATACAGTAACATATCAAAAGTAAATAGACACCATCATCTTTTAAAGATTTCTATATAGATATACAAGTTCATACAAGTTGATTGAGATCCCTCACAGAAGTACTCCAACTCACTTGGAGTTTCTCCGCAACATCAGTTGCTTTACACTTGACAGTACTAAGACACCTGTCACAGGGCCCAGGTCAAACTGAGAGGGATGCTGTTGATTCCTTGCCTTTGCTGGTGAATTAAACAATCATTCTGTTGACTTTGGTGAGAGGAATCCAAAGTTTTTTTGCAGTCTGACGCTGGCTAGGTCCACACTTGCATTGACTCACAGTCTTTAAAAATCAGACAAGTCTTTTGCTCCTGGTGTTCGCGGCATAGCTATTTGATAGAAACAATTTATATATTGTAATCTAAAATAAAAATAATAATATATTAACAAGTTTGATCAAATGTCTTTCACAGATGAAACTCTCTAATGAGGGATGTCTATTTACTTTTGATATGTCTCTGTACAGTCATAATCGTATGTGTTTTAGTATATAGCACTGTTTATATCACTGTCCAATGTCTTGGACTAAAATTTTTTATGCTATGGTATTGAAAGCCTTGACATTTCATTAAATACACTTGTTGTTGCACATTATACACTGCCTGGCCAAAAAAAAAGGTTGCACAGTAATATTTCTATGGAGTGCATTTAGCCTTTCTTACAGCACGTAATTGGCATGCTATTGTTTCCACAAACTTAAGCAGCATAACCTTTATTTTCATCAGTCTTGAATTGATGAGGGGAAAAATTAAACCACTCCATAAAGTCTTCTCCAGCACATCCCGAAAACTTTCAGTAGGGTTAAGGTCAGGACTCTGGGGTGCCAAAACATATGTGAAAATGATTCCTCATGCTCCCTGAACCACTCTTTCATTATTCAAGTCCTCATTTTATATCTGTGCCAACAGGGAAGAAAAAGTCCATTGATATAATAACCTCTTCATTCAGTACATTCAGGTCATCAGCTGACTTCCTTTTGTTGCCATATTAATGTTGCTGAGCCTCAACCCGGCCAACTGAAGCAACAGTGCCATGGAGATTACATGCTGTGATCAAGGCTAAATGCACTCCATGAAAATATTAGTGTGTGCAACTTTTTTTGGCCGGGCAGAGTATGTGTACAGTTATGATCTGTATTTTCAACTACAATGTGGTATCGTCTTCTAGATCTCATCAAAGTCTTTTATTTATTTTGGGTTGGTGGCTGTTTCTCAACCCACTAGTAACCCTGATGTGTTTATACTTAAGTCACTGCCACACACAGTAGCAGGCTTCTACCAAGTCAGTCTCACTGTCGTACCGAGCATCACCCTTTACATATGTTCATTTCTACGGAATAGAGTGTTTTCCTGTGAGTGAATTATAATTTTATGACTTTTATGTCTTTACAGGAATGATGCAAGCTATTGCAGGATTTTTCACTTACTTTGTGATTCTTGCTGAGAATGGATTCCTGCCTACAGACCTCATAGGAATACGTGTCAGTTGGGACAATAAATATTGCAATGATCTGGAAGACAGCTATGGCCAACAATGGGTATATAAAACTAACATGCCTTCAAAGCACTAAAATGTACAATACACTTTTCATGTCTTCTACATATTCATCTACACATGTTTTCATTTCTTCATTGCCACTATAGACTTATGAACGAAGAAAAATCGTGGAGTACACATGCCATACTGCATTCTTTGTCAGCATTGTAATTGTACAGTGGGCCGACCTGATCATCTGTAAGACCAGGACGAACTCTATCATACAACAGGGAATGAAGTATGTAAACAAATTTTTACAAAGTATATCAGGCAATCATATAGTTTGATAACCAAATGGAATACTTTGATTCCACAAGAAAGAAATGTTAAAACCCCGAAAGTGTTCCACAGTTCATTTGAAAACAAAGTTTTCAATGTGAGAACCATCCCATCACTCATACACCCGACTTCATCAGTCTCGGCTGCAGTTTTCCCCAACCTTATGAACAGTTTAGTTGCATAACGATCAAAACCAGCCTTTTCCTCGGTTCAGAGATGGTCATTCCACTCCCTATCCAGGATGTGCACATCTTTATTCTTGAAAGAAGAGCCACTGGCCTGTAGGTGCAGAGTCCTGACCTAATGAGATGCCTCTTCCGTGTTGTGCCATCCGCTTTGCCAGGGACTGTTTGGTTTCCATCTCTTGGCATTTACCAGCATACACTATATTGGGCTGTTTTTGCAGTGGGTGGAACGATTTCGAGCATAGCATGTTTTGGGGATTGAAAGCCACTTATAATCTCTGTGAATAGCACATTTTGCCACTGTGACTAATGGTCATGACAATTTGCATATGCAGAATCATGAAAGTGATCCCCTGGCGTATTGTTATACAGTAGTACCGGTTCATTCATTCATTCATTTTCTAAACCACTTAATCCTAATTAGAGTCACGTCGGGACGACGGAGGGCGGGGTACACCCTGGACAGCTTGCCAGGCCACCACACACACACGCACAACCAATCACACTCACACTCACACCTAGAGGTGATTTGGGACAGGCAATCAGGCTACTGCGCATCTTTTTGGACTGTGGGACGAAACCGGAGTACCCAGATGAAATACATGCAGGCAAGGCCCCGAGCCCGGTAATGAACCCAGGCCTTCTTGCTGTGAGTCGGACGTGCTAACCACTAGTGGTGCTGGTTTTGATCCTTAAACAACTAAAATGTTTATAAGGTTGAAACCTGTAGTCAGCTGAGACTTAGGGAGTCAGTTGGACGAGTGATGAAATGTTTCTCCCACTGTAAGCTTACATCACCTGGATAACTGCATGCATCAAGGCATAAAATCATTGTGTATTCTAATCCCTTATAATAAACATAATAGATTTTGTTGTATTTTAATCCCTTATAACATGTTTTCGGTATTGTTTTTAGGAACAAAATATTAATCTTTGGGTTGTTTGAGGAGACTGCTTTGGCAGCTTTCTTATCCTACTGCCCAGGCATGGATGTAGCCCTTAGAATGTATCCACTAAAGTAAGTTTGCTTTATATATACAGCGTCTTTATAATAGATACATACTGTATTTGAATGTGCTTATTCCGAAAACATAGAACGAAACAATTTAAATAATGATTATTCACACTATTTAGACCAGGCTGGTGGTTCTGTGCCTTCCCATATTCTCTACTCATCTTCATTTATGATGAGGTGAGAAGGTATATCCTCAGAAGGAACCCTGGAGGTAAGAGCAAAAATAACATTCATGACTGTTTAAATAATTGGTATTTTTTCAGACTAATTTATTTAAATATAAAAATATTTTTTGTGATTTTTTTATTTTATTTATTTCTTTATTTTACTGATGTGAATGTTCTCTGTTTTAGGATGGGTGGACAAGGAGACATACTACTAGGATCCTTATCAACAATGAATTTTATGTTGAATGCCCACTGTTGTAAAAACAAATGGGCGAACAACATATACACTACCAATTTGCATCTGTTGTACAAGTATATTTAATAAAGGTGAATTAAGGGGAGAATGTTGAAAAATGGCTTCTTATTTCATAATTTATTATTATTATTAGTAGTAGTAGTAGTAGTAGTAGAGGTAGAAGTGTTACACATAAAATCATCCAGTATGTTCAAAAGCCTAGCTGGCACTGAAGCAACTGAATTATAACTGTTTGAAAATTACATGTGTATGTGGACACCTAACAATAGTAACTGGATATTTTTGTTACACGTCCCTTTCTAAAATGATGGCTATTATGAATCTGATACCTCTACTCTTTGGAAACTACTTTTTGGACTTTTACGTTTGGAAAAGTAGGTCTGGTGCACATTTCTTCCACACCAAACTTCGTACGCTATGCACCCATAGACCTCACTTTGTGCTCAGGGGCACCGTCATGCTCGAAAATGTTTGTGCCTCTTAGTTCCAGTGAAGAGAATTCAAAAAGTAGTAGCATACAAAGACGTTGTACACTATGGTATGCGTCAAAATTGTGACAGCAGTTTGGGGAAGAACCACATTCAGGGTTTGATGATCAGCTGTCCACACATTTTAATAATGCATTGCAATTAGTGTAATAACCTGTGCTGTAGGTCGACAATCCTGTGCTTGTACTAATGAGAAAATAATCCTGCTGTTACAGGGTTGCGAAACCTGCAAAAATCATGGTCCATTTAGTTTATAAAATACATTTCATTTTTCCATTTTTTTTTTTTTTTTTTTTTAATATATATATATATTTTTTTTATTCTTTAGCCTGGATCCTTTTAAAAGAAAATCGATGCACAGCGAATAAGCTCCTGTTCCAGGTTCAGTGTTAGCTAGTGGGATGGTGTTCCAAATTAGTCCTAACCCGAAGCTCAATATAAATAAATGGACAACGGAACTATAGCAAGTAAAATAGAGTACAGACACACCAAACTTTGGGGTTTATGACCTAATCCCAAAAGGAATTGTTGGCGCAGAAACAACACTGCTCATCACCAAAAGAATACCAAACTCTTGGATAAGCAAGGATGTTGCCACTTCATGCTTTGGTGCTGAACATACTGTATGTATATTTTCATTATCTGGTGTTTTTTACTTACATTTTTGAACTTGCAATCTGCTACAATCTATTTGATAATTTGTATTAGCCAATTTGAAAAGATTGATGTTTCAGTTTCGCGAGTGTGTGAAATCACGAGAAACAGACGTGAATCCGTCAGTTCATATAAAGCAAAATGATTGCAAAAATATTAAGTATACAAATATTAAACTACTTACTCACTAATTATTTGCCAAGCCACTTACTCCTACTAGGGTTGCGGGGAGGCTGATGCCTATCTCAGCTGACACTTGGCGAAGGCAGGGTGCAGACTGAACAGTTCACCAGACTACTGCAGGGCCAACACACACACACACACACACACACACACACACACACACACACACACACACACACACACACACACA
>JBCNYH010000009.1:20057465-20071728 GCA_039654325.1 Tandanus tandanus
GTGACCGGTGATGGTGTTAATGATTCTCCTGCTCTGAAGAAGGCTGATATCGGTGTAGCAATGGGTATTGCTGGATCCGACGTCTCCAAACAGGCTGCTGATATGATTCTCCTGGATGACAATTTTGCATCTATTGTTACTGGAGTTGAGGAAGGTACAAGACTTGAATAACAGTAATAAAAAAAGAAAAAAAAAATAGTGAATAATATTATAATGGATATATCAGCTGCAGAATATTATATTCTAATATATATTTTTTCTTTCATCAGGCCGCCTGATCTTTGACAACTTAAAGAAGTCAATCGCTTACACCTTGACCAGTAATATTCCTGAGGTCACACCTTTTCTTCTGTTTATGATTGCAAACATCCCTCTTGCTCTGGGCACAGTCACCATTCTTTTTATCGACCTCGGTACAGACATAGTAAGTGTAATTGTAGTAAGGGCTTGTTTTTAAGGGAGTTGTTTGACATTTAAATCAGGTTTCAACTCTGTCCCCACTCTTAGATGCCTGCGATTTCCTTGGCTTATGAGGCTGCTGAGAGTGACATCATGAAGAGGAAACCGAGAAACTCCAAGATGGACAAGCTAGTTAATGAAAGGCTCATCAGCATGGCCTATGGGCAGATTGGTATGTACCTCTGGTGTGTGACTGATTTGAACAAAGTTCAAAATTTCCAGTATGTATGCTACCATTCAAGAGTTTGGTGTCATGTAGAATTTTTTTTTTGTTTTCGAAAGAGCATGGAAGAGCTATATAGGTGTACAGAGGCCCATTTTCAGCAGCTGTCGTATTTGTTTTCCAATAGCACATTGTGTTAGCTAATCTAAGTTTGTCATGTTAAAAGCCAAACTGATAGTTAGGTTACCACATTTGTGGGTTTAAAAAGGTGCAAAATGGCCAGAATATTATTTGTAACCTTGTAAAAGTCTTGACTATAATTCATATTTATTTTGCAACTCATTTGATAAATGGAAGTCTGTGTTTTCATGGAAAATCTGAAATTTTCTGGGTGAGCCCATACTTTTCAACAGTCGTGTACATGCATTTCACATGTATGCAGTACAACTGAACACTTACGTTCCAAAAATAATTGTCCCTGCAAGTAATTTCCCCTTACAGCCCAAAGGGTTCAAAGCAACACTGATTTACGCATGATCACTTATGTCCCCTGTTTCCACTGACAGGTATGATTCAGGCACTTGCTGGCTTCTTTACTTACTTTGTAATTCTGGCTGAATATGGATTCTTGCCCTCTACATTGCTGGGTATACGTGTGTTCTGGGATGACAAATATACCAATGACCTGGAGGATAGTTATGGACAGCAATGGGTGAGTGTGAAAATGGTTTTTTAATTTTCCATTTCAAAGTGTGTCAGGGCTTGCATTAGATAGGAATTAAAGATGCTGTGCTGGTGGTTTCAGTCTTTCCTATCAGATGGGACTTTCTTGGTTCACCTGGGTGAGTATTCCTCTGAAACGGCCATGCTTGCTTCAAGGTTATGTTTTGGGCTCTGTCCTCTTCTCTTTTATCTGCTACCCTTGGAGGCAATTTTTTAAAATTAAATATAATGACTCCTTCCACCGTTTTTCACACAGTATTCAAATCTACCTTCCTTCAAATTTAACAGCTAAGAGTATTGGTAAACTTAAGAAATATCTCCCTCATAATGTTTTAGAGAGGGTGATCCATAACTTTTTAATGTCTCGGCTGGATTATTGTTATTCATTGTATGTGGGCTTGGGACGACTCAACTTTTAAACACCTGCAGCTGGTCCAAAATGCTGCTGCATGCCTCCTGACAGGGAGACAAAATATTCTCAAATCAAATCACACCTGTTTCGCGTTCCTTCCAATTGCTCCCTGTATGTTACAGGATTGATTTAAAAAATTTTGTTGTTGAAGTTTAAGTCACTCAATGGACTAGCACTGCCTTACCTATCCAAACTCCTACATGTTTACAGACCCCTAAAGGGCTGAGTTCAGCCAGTCAATTGCTCCTCATTATGCCTAGCACTGGGTTAAAAATTAGAGGTAAAAAAACTTTTGCCTCTAACTTTTGGAACAATTTACCTTTTAATAAATCTGTTCCCACTCTGGAATGCTTTAAATCACTATCAACGACTCATGTCACCAATCTGCCACTGTTGGGCTATTGAGCAAAACCCTTAACCCTCCACTACTCAGTTGTATAGACATGCTAAGAATGTAAGTCGCTCTGGATAAAATCACCTACCAAAATTCCAAACGTATTCATTTCTTGTCTTTGGCCTTACTATTGGGTTGAGTGTTATTTTCCTGACAGATCTTGGTTTCATTTATATTATGATGAATTATTGCCATTTTTATTATGTTTTATTATTGATTATCTATTCTTCTGTTTTACCTTTTTTTTTTTTTTTTAAACAAAAAATCCAAATTCTTTCTAGACATATGAGCAGAGGAAGATAGTGGAGTTCACATGCCACACTGCATTCTTCATCAGTATCGTGGTTGTGCAATGGGCAGATTTGATCATCTGTAAGACCAGGAGGAACTCCGTTTTCCAGCAAGGAATGAAGTAAGCCGAGACCATGAAACCTGGAATAGAGTTCAAAGTGCACTCCCCTTTATTTAAAAGCTTTATTTCTTGGTAATTCAGGAACAAAATTCTCATCTTTGGGCTGTTCGAGGAAACCGCTTTGGCAGCTTTCCTGTCCTACTGCCCAGGAATGGATGTTGCCCTTAGAATGTATCCACTCAAGTAAGTTCCTCAAAGAAGGTTCGAATTTCAGGAGACTGAAAGCACTGATTAATAACACGAGGAACTATATATTCCAAGCAGAATGTTTGTATGCAAGTAGGATTTTCCTGTTACTAGAGAGAACATCTAAAGAGTTATATTTGTTAACACGTAGTCTTCTTTGGTCTTGCTTCTCCAGACTATACTGGTGGTTCTGTGCCTTACCCTACTCACTTCTTATTTTTATTTATGATGAAATCAGAAGGCTCATCATCCGACGCAGTCCAGGAGGTGAGCGTGCAGGAACAAAAACACTTTCCAATGAAACAATTCATATACGTATGTATTTACCCCCTACTATTTTGTACTTTTTAATGTTGCCGTTGATTTATATGTAAATTTGTCATATGTGGTCATGTAATGAAAATGTGGTTTAGTAATTTATACATTTGCATATAAATCAGGGTGAACATTAATTAGGACAAAATAGTAAATATAATATGGTCATGGATTTGGAAGTTATGTTTTAATTAGAATCATGTCCTACATTGTGATGACTAAAGGTCTGTTTGACTGTCTGTTCTGTTGTAGGATGGGTGGAGAGAGAGACCTATTACTAAAGCATCCTGTATATGTAGCAGTTTTATTTGCATGGCTGTCTTGCTGCGCAAGTATTCACACACATGCGCGCACACACACACACACACACACACACACATATATATATATATATATATATATATATATATATATATATATATATATGCGCACACAAAACTCTACATCTCTAAGGAATGCTTTATTTATGATGATCATGAACCAAGACATTGTGTGCCTTGTTTCTGAAGTCAGACCGATTTTCTGTTTTTAAAACTGTAATAAATAAACTCATTACTCATCCCAACTTGCTTCCCACATTTGGAATCATTTGGATGCTTTGCATTTATTCACTTTGGCAGGTGCACTATATAGACAGAAGTTTATGGATACTTGACCGTCAAACCCATATTTAACTTCTTCCCAAACTTGTTGAAAGCACACGATTGTGCAGAATGTCTTCATCCGCTGTTGATTTACAATTTCCCTTTTTTAGAACTAAGAGGCTCAAGCCGGTTCTAGCATGACAGTTCCCCTGCGCACAGTGAGCTCCATGAGGACATGCTTTTGCAAGGTTAGAGAGGGAGAACATGAGTCGCCTGCACAGAGCACTGGCCTCAACCCCACTGAACATGCCAACCTCCCCAAGTGTCCCCAACTGACATCAGTTCCGGATCCTAATAAAGCTCTTGTGGATGAATGATCACAAATCCCCACAGCCCACACTCCAAAATCTTGTGGACAGCCTTCCCAGAAGAGAGAAATTCATTATAACAGCAAAGAGGAACAGAACCTGGAGTCCAACTATCAAGAAACTCATGAGTGTTATGGTCAAGTGTCCATAAACTTTTGTTCATATGGTGTACTTTGTCTAAATAGGCCTACAAGCTGATCGAGGATATAAGCATAGAGCTAAGTAGGGTTTGTAAAGGCCTTACAGTGTCCAGTGACGAGATCTATTTTTGTTTGTACTCTAACTCCTGTTGTATATCGATTAATCTAAAATGCGGGGAAAACATGTAAAGAGTAAGTGTCACTCTGTACACATCAAGTCTACATAGAATAATCAGAACTTCCTGTTTGCAACGTCCATTTCAGAAAGTGGGATGAACTTTACAGATGTGATTTATAACTTTAAGCCTTTCCTGGTGCAAAATGATCTGAGATTTACAGACCAAGCTGGAGCCATTAAAGTCTGTCTTTCTGTACTTCAAAGCCAGGGGTGGGTTTTAAAGTTTGCTCTTTATATACAGTTATTTTGAGGGAAGCCAGGTTTGTTAAATTGACATTACATGTTATGACATGTAAATTCCCAATATTCATATACACAAAGAATATCTTAAGCACATGGGCTCTGGCGCTGTCTAATTTCATTGACGGTCACATTTAGCCACATAGGTCACATTTATTTAAGATGTGTTTCTACGTGGATTAAACAGGCTAATTCTTTATTCTTTTTTTTTTTTTGCTTGATCTGTTCAAACGAAATATTTCCCCGGCCACTATAAAACTGAGGCCAACATTACTAAAACCCCTAACTCTTCAATTACAGCTTGGGTTGGGTCACTCCAAACAAAGTGGGACAGTTGCATGTGGTACAGTTAAATCCACAAAACCAAACAGTAAAACAATCTTTTCCTTCTCAACTGCTACCCTTTAATAGCAGAGCTGTGCGATGCTCCATACGTATGCAAATGTCATAAAGCCATGAGCTCAATTTTGTTTTTGTGTCCATCCCCACATGCCCACTCAGGCAACTCAATAAATGAAGAAAATGCTGGGAAAAATATATTGTGCACGCCACCGCCGTCGGCGCTGAGTGCACTTGCACTTCACAGAAAACTTACCATTGAAAAGACAATAAGTTACATTATGGCTGTTTCTTGACTGAAAATAACTGCAAACATTTTCAGATCTCTGCTTTAAGGCGGTGCCTAAATCTATACAGTAGTCAATTCAAGATATACATAGGATAAAAGTAGCACTGTCAACAGAAATGTTGCTAAAAAAAATAAAAACGTCCAATCAAAAACTGGCCTTCACAGAATAATCCTCATATTGTTACACATAGAAAGATATAAGTTTACAGCCCTGACATGATAATGTTTTATCAAAAAAAAATTCTTTGTGTATCCTTTTGGAAAAAGTGTTAAAGTTCCATAATTTAGTTTCATTAATAATAAAAAAAAAAATCCAGATCCCATTTATAGTTTTTAAAATACTTTGTTTGTTTGGAAACTGCACTCCGCACGGCTCGACTACTTCCACGGAGCAATGGCGCCGTGCTGGTCGTGTGCTGAGTTCTTGGCATTTCACGCCCTGCATCGTTCACCTCATACATTCACTGTATCAGATGGCATGGTGAGGCTGGTGCCTATCTTAGCCAACATTGGGCAAAGGTGGGGTACACATTGAACGGCTCGACCATCGCAGGGCAACACACACACACAACCAATCACACACTTGGGTCAATTTGGAACGGCCAATTAGCCTAATGTGCATATCTTTGTAGTGTGGGAGGAAACCGGAGCACCCAGAGGAAACCCACGCATGCATGGAGAGAATATGCATATTCAACACAGACAATGTGTAGTCATCAGTTCTGCCTCGACTTTACCACTTAAAATTGTTAAAAATAAAAGGAAATGAGCTTGCCAAACATGTTTTATGACCTCCTTGATATGTAAGGCTACTACAGTATAAATGCATTCCCTGAATGAAAACTGTTAAATCTGTTAAAAATGACAAAAGTTGATGCTGTTTCCAGAGAAATTTAATGTAATTGTACAATTGAGTAATGTTGTTTTGTACAGTGGCTCATCCTTCCCAAGATGTAAAAGTATACCATGTTTGATATATATCAGAGTAAGCATATAGGAAATGCCTCTTTATGTGGGGTCAAAAGTCAAGGTCACAGTGACCTACTGACGGTATGTGGCACACTGCCTTATCACCCTACATATATCCACCAAATTTGAGGCAGGTATTGCCGATGATGCGGAAGTTGCAGCCCAGACAAGGATGGGGACACATGCATGGACAGACTTATCACTATGGGGTGTCTGATAGCAGGACCCCAACAATAAACCAATCATAGAATTCGGTATTCGGATGATAAATAATTATTCAGTCTCAAAGGATGTTATTTGCCCTGACTGAATTACAATCATTGTTCCACTTTAAAATGGATTAAAAAAAAAGCTTAATTTTAGTTTGGTTTGTTATATTTCCTTGTAGTATATAGTAAATTTTAAATTAGTATGCATGAACGTTTACAGAGCTGCTCGTGTAGGCTAATCTTAACACAACAATTAGACTTTTTTAACAAGATGTAGATGTACAAGTTCAAATGAGTGTGATTGTAGAGATCTATAACTGTCAGATGGGTAAAAACTACAAACTGCAGCAGGAATTTCACTATAGTCAAATTCTAGTTCTAGTTTAAATTCTAGTTAGTCGAGATTTCTTTTTTCGGACCACATTTCTTGCCTTGAAGTTAACAGCTCAGCACTATTATGTAGGGTTTCATTGGACAATTCTTAAAATAATTTTAGCAACTTTATCTCCCTAGTTGTTTTATTTGCTTGAAGGCAGCCAACCTTGCTTGACCCTTCCAAAACACAGCAACATATTTTCCACAACCACAGAATATGTCCTGAGACATGGCGACTTAAAAATAGAGAGGGTACTCACTGCATCAGTTAAGTTTAAATATCCAATTAAAGGTTCTTGCCCCATTGCTCTTTTCACACTTACTGGCTTAAAATGTACATTTACATTATTTGGCAGACACCGTTATCCACAGAGACTTACATTTTTTATACATCTAAACTTAAGGTTGAGGGCCTTGCTCAAGGGCCCAATAATGGCACCTTGGGGGTACTGGGGCTTGAACCCCTGACCTTTGGATCAGTAATCCAGAGCCTTAACCACTGAGCCAACACTGCCCGCAACACTACACTACAATGTAGTGACAAAACCAGTTCTTTAAATACAATAAAGTTAAAAAGTGATGACGAAAGAAAATACTAAACAGCGAGTCAAAACTCATCCAATGCTGCGATTTTATCCATAATAGCCATGTCTGTGGTTACTGAAAGGAAACAAGAAGCTTTAACCAGGTAACATTTCTTCCAAAACTACTCAGAACACCCACTTACTGATCATGTGATCAAGCTGCCATACAACATTTTGGTTTTAGCAAATATGAATGTATGCACATGGCACTACTTAAGCTCTCTTCTTTGTTGTCAGTCGAGGTCGAGTACGATGATTCACTGTGCAAAAATTATCTGTGGGCACTGAAAAACACGTGAGAGTTTGTTTTAAGTGGGAAAAAAAAAAATATCGATGCACATGGATAGTCCCACTCTCTCAGCATCTGAAGTTTGGGTCCAGTGATACAAAATGCCGTCACGAATGAAAACGTCGGCTGCAGTAAATGGCCGTACATCTTGGACGCCCGTATACGCCCTCCGCTTCCACAAAGCTCTGCAGAATTGCCTACTTGGGCGTTGGAACGTAGTTGGGTTCTCATCCTCCCAGTTCGCTGAAACTGACTCAATGGCCCCATCCAGCCAGTGGTGCAAAATATCGACACCACGCCCTCACATGGTTTAGCCCGCCGCTGTGGCGCTTGGAGCCAACATGCGAGAGATTTAAGGGATGGTTGAAGACCAGTGAAATCTGTCTACCCCAAAAAGCTAGTGCACATCAGCCAGGTGCCAAGGGTGCTACGTCTAACCAGAGCCTCTTACACCACCTTTTTACCATTACTTTATTAACCAAAGAGACCAGTGCTGCCTTATTTTTTATTGGCTCACAAGGGTTTGGAAATTCAAACGTCAACTTTATTAATTTGGCACAAAGTAAACTAGCAGAAACAAACGCCTTTGACATCCTGCATTGTTGATTAGTATTAACACAGTAATTAGTTTACAAATATTAATGAGCTTTGAGGACCGTTTCAACATTTGACTTGTGGACATGCATAGTCTCTCAATGTTATTTAATCCCTCCAGGACTTTGAGCTTTTTTTTTTTGTGATTGTTGTCATCAAAATGGCAAATTTTGACGATTTACTTATTTTTTTTTTTTTAATTCAAAAGCATGTGATGTCTTAGTCGTTTATTGCAATGAAACGGCAGGACTACCTGAAAATTGCAACAATAGTTGTGTGCATGTCTGTGTCTTGATGTCTAAAGCATAAAAAAAGAAAACGATGTATGGTGACGTATGACTCGTTTGCATGATAGACTGCTTTGTATAATACACTGATTGGCCAAATGTGCAGAAAAGTTGCAGTGAATGGTTAAAAATTTGTCATGTTGCACAGAGTGCACAAGGGTTGCTCGAATCTATGTGACTGCATCATGAGTTCCTGGAGGGACTTTTTTATTGACTAAACTGAAAGGAATTTGCATTTGACAAACAGAATGAACACATTATACAGTTGATGTCACATGCTTAAATGATCAGTATACCTTTTACATCTTTAAAAAATAAATCACGGAGACTCATAATTATGGATTTATTGTATCCCATGGAGTGAATGAACAGAAGATATGCTGTTAACAATTACATCATATCTGCATGGGTGCAAAAATCTGGCCTTCCTCATCCACCCATAAAGTCGTTACAGTCAATGGGGATCCATGTTTAAACTAAAGATGCAAAAACGTAGATGAGGCAAATCTCCTTAGTGTAAGACATTGTGATGGAACGACAATTATTATAACTCAAAATAGAAGTGGAACAGTTCCTACACTGAAAGTATTTTAACATCTAATGCAACCTCCACACTTTCACTGAGGTGAGCTCGAGGACTTTTCTATAAAGAAGGAAGCCTTTTCCGCTGGAGAACTGAATACTACACCCATTAGTGAAGGGGGGAGGGCACACTGGAGCCCTACAATCAAGTAATACTACACTTTATTACTCAATGGGTGTGTGGGAGATTCGGGGGTTGGATATAGAGACCTTAAGGGCTCAAATTATGCTGTGTTGAGGAGATCCTGAATGGCTTTCTGGTGCGTTTCATTAAGCGTCGATACACACTGTGTCCAAAGTCCTCCGGAGACCTGAGGATTGGACAGGAGAACAACGGTGAACATAAACGCTGAATGCAGCATCAGTACAGCTGTCATTAACCTCGTTACGTAAGCCACGTGCATGGAATGGCAAATATCAACTGATCACTCACTTGTACTTGACGAATAACATTGGCCAGCCTCTTGCTGCAGTGATCTTCAGCTTTTATGGATTCATTAGCAACTCCTTCAGCAATTATGAAAAATATCTTGGGAAGGTTTGCGTTGTCGTGTCCAAGAACAGCGGGATTGTTGCTTTAATAAAATGATGAACGGGAATTCATTTAGATTTGTCAACAAAATTTCATACCACCTAGCGTACAGGACCACGATGTTCGACTCACCTTTCAATAAGATCACACAGATAGTTAAAAGTGTGAACAGCTTCTTCTTTGTCTTCGTTGAGTGGCAGCCATGAAATCCAATGAGGGAGGATCTCGTCAACATTGACGCATTCTGGTCGATACCTCATAACCTTGCCGACAGCGGAGATGCAGTTTTCTGTTGCGTTAACATTTTCCTTTGCTCTGGAGTCTGCAGCTTGGATCACTCCAATCAGGAGAGGAATGGCTTCTGGGTGATTGAGGGAGAAAACGCCATTAGATCCGAACCCAAGCAAACGGTTTGTTATTAAATCTTACAAGAAAGGCTGAGAAACAGGAATAATGCTTATATATGATTCAGGGTCATAAGGAAGATGAAGGGACCGTTCTGGCAAGAGTAGACCTTACCCACACCTGTCAAAATACAACCTTCTCATTTTTCAGTCTTTGTGGGTTAGACCACTGTGGCTCTTGGGTTTAAAAAAGGTAAAAAAAAAAAAAAATAAATTTAAATAATAAACAAACTTATTTATTTTTACATTTATGCCATTTAGCAGACACTCTTATCCAGAGCAACTTATATTTATAATTTTCATACAAATGAGCTGCTGAGGGTCAAGGGCCTTGCTCAAGGGCCCAAACAGAGGCAGCTTAGTGATGCTGGGGTTTGAACCCCCCGTAACTTCGGATCAGTAACCCAGAGCACAAACCAGTACTTTGACTGCACAGAAAATATCCTATAATGTACATCATTATCCTGCTACAGGTCTTTGGCGATGTGACCAAAATTTCATACGCATGTATGAGTGGAGGGGACCCCCATTAAAAAGCAGTCTTTTAGCTAATTGGCCAAGCTCTCACAGGAGGGAGGGATGGCATACGCTCACTTTCCTGTCACTCACAGCGATCACTGGCCAATCACGGGCGTCTGTGAGCTCATTGGTACGAATGGGCGGATAGCGATTTCCCTCTGAGTGTGTTAGACCGCCCCCAAATACGCATGCGCAGCAGTTCGAAAAGAGGCGGGTGGAGGCATCGCATGTGACAGAGGGGGTATGTGCATGCTTACACCCCTCCATGGTCGGTGGTGGTTGTGTGATAGAGAGGTAACACTTGATGGGTGGGAATTGGATAAGACTAAAATTAGGGGAGCAGTTAGTTAGAACAGTATTAGTTGATTCAAAGGACAATAGGGGTCACTAGCAGTTCAAAGCTTAATGATACTTGTCAATTTCCATTCAAGAAGCAGATAACCCACGATTTCAAGAAGTCCGAGACGTCTCAGAAGGCGGATCGGTCGGTCTGGCGAGGTGCCGAGGCAAGTATCTCAGAGGGTTCCGAATCAGAAAATGACCAAACATCACCTGACAGTGAGGAGAATGAAGGCTAAACACTCACCGTGGTGTATTAAATTGATGTCTGTATGCAATTCGAACAAGAGTTTTTGCATTAAAAAATTTTTTCGCAATTTTTGCATCTTGTTTGAAAATTGTAATGTTGGTTATCTGGTTCATGCACGGAAATCATTTCCGGGTTTCGGAGGTCGTTATAGATTTGTTATGAAAATCCCAGATTGGGACAAATTTTATTTGACAAATTTTGCACAATGTTCATATCACAGAAAGATGCCATTTCCCGAGTATTGTTGATTTTGGTTTTTTAAATATTTAATTTTAGAAAAACAAAAACTCATCTTGTTTTTTTTTCTCAAAATGAACATTTTGTGGGTTGTCTGGTTCTTGCATGGTGCCACAGAATTTTGCTGCTACATTTACAGTACTTCATTTTTAGTGCATTAATGTGTCTTTGTACAATATTAAATTAAGTTGAAATGTTAAAAACTGCTACACATAACCAAAGATAAGCAGAACCAATGAAATTTTGATGTCTTTGTGAAAGAAAGGTGGCGGCAGTTTTTTATTTTAATTTTAAAAAAATATATTTTTTTAATTTATAAAGGCTGTTCAATGGACTTCGGCTATGAGCTCACCTGTGCAGAAAGGCCTGTAGTTTTCTCCTCCAAACTGGGCCATGACACCAATCCCATAAGCAGCTGCCTGCCGGACCTCTGGGCTGGTGTCACAGACGGCTTGTATCATGGGCCGCAAGAAGTACTCCGCGTACTTGAAGGAAGAAGGACTGCAGTGCTCAATCACATCATCAAAAATGCACAGACCCCATTGTCGGTCAGCCCAGGGTCTATGTGGGCACTACAAGAGACCAACAGATCATGGTGTTATTTGTGCAATGGCTATTTACTTGATAACTGACCAAGCCCTGTGTTAAAAATAATTTGTATACAGTTACACCAAAGTATTACATACGTACACCAAGGAAAAAGATTTTTGTTGCCATAAATTTCTTATTTTAATACAAATAAAGTATCTTTTATCAAAACCTCAGCTTTTGCTCCCTGATTACATCTAGATGCATCGGACACTTTAGAACATGACCAATCAAGGTTTAGGTGAGCGTAAGTATAGGATCAGAGGGTTCGAACGTATTTTCTGAATTTCAGAACCAGGATTTTCCGATTCGCACAAGTTTTTCTATACCACTGAAACACCAGGTTATTTAAATATTAAATGATACGGTACCAACCAGGACCAGTACTAAAACCGGGCCCAAAAACCCATGCTGCCATCATTTAAACGGCAGCTTTCTTTGCCCCTACGGCAATAAAATCCATCAAAATGCTCCTTTAATTCTTGACTCCTCACCCCAATGTTCGTTTATTGTCTAGCCTGGCGTGAACCGTTTGTACATGTGTTGACCATCAGCGAGGGTGGGTGACTTTACGGAAGGGGGGGGTGTAACTAAAACTACAGGTCATCAAATTTGATTTGTTTTAGGTGCAAGCTATCAAAATGTGTAACTGAAGCATTCTTTAAAAATCTGCATTTCAAACGTCTACACAGAATCTAACAAATCCCAATAAACACAGAGGACTAGATGAATGCAGAATAAATCAAGTTATAAAATTGTTTTAAGAAATTTTAGATTAAACTTACTATAAGATTGACTATAAGCTGTAAAAGCTGTTCAAACCAAGGAAGCACTTTCTCTTTGTAACTGCAAAAAACAGCATGCAAAATGTCCGACACCTTGGTCAGAATGTACACATCATTCTCATCCTGGGGGGAGAAGGAAAATATGTTAATTATATCAAAGTGGAAGTTACCCAGTACCTTTGAATGCATTATTTTCAATATATATACACATACATGCACTATTTGGTATAAAAGCACAAATTACCTCATCTTGTAATGTTTCTTCAACTTGCTCATCATAATCCTCATCCTGTCTTTTAGCTGGACAGAAAGAACAAATAATAATTAACTTGCATATGATGGCAAAGTCAATTCCTTGAATCTTTTAAAGAGAGGTCACCTTGTCTGAGCTCTTGGTTTTTAAAGTGCTCCTCCAATTTGCTTTTCAGAATGCCTCCCATCTCCTCAAAGTGCTCACTGTTTAGACAACCATCTCCCATTAACTCAATGCACTTAAGGCATAAAAACATAAGGAGGGAAAAACATAAGGGGGGGGAAAAAAACATTAGGATCACCTCAACAAATGTGGAAAACCCAAAAGACAACCCATAAGACTGCTTACACTGACGAAGACAAAAAGCTCGTAGAGAATGGTTTCAAATCATGTGTTATTGCTATAAAGGAAACAGCATGCTCATTACAGGGAAAATATAGGGTTTTACTTTTAAAAGCCAAAGCAAACCATAACACAACCCAGCTTTTAGTCCGAGTATTCTAAGGGCCAGAAAATACTTCCTGCTCAGAACACGTACACAACGTTGCTGCCACTTGTGCCCAGCAGCGTCTCGACAAAATAAAAAATTATCTGATGCGTACACAAGTTGCAGTACCAGCAAAAATTGTGTTGGCAGTATTCTTGCATTTTGGGACGTCATAGAAGCATCATGCTTACTAGGCTGACATCATCATGGCTGAAAAGCTTCGACACTAAGCTGATACAGCAGGATATAAACTCATCATCATCCAAGCGTGCCGACTCTCTCCATAGTGGAAGAACAGGCCTGTCAGAACAGCTGGCATCAAACCACCAGCCTTTTCAATACGGATGAGATGAAATGGAAGCAAATTCAAGACATATGTCTGTGCAAGGCGGGAAAGTGGGGATTCGGCCGAAGCTGGGTTTTGTCCCGAAATTAAGCGTCCTGCATGGCTTTGCGACGTGTTCAACATTTCAGTACGCGTTACATGTCATAATCATTTGGATTTTAGCGACATGAGAAATACTTAAACATAAAGAAGCTCTGTGTATTGAGCTTTCTCGCTCAGGTTGCAGTCATTAGTGTGTTGAGAGAAACAAATAGAATTTATAATGATTACAGAAAACCAGAAAATTCCTTGTCCAAATGTGTTCACCTTCAGCTACGACTGAGCTTAAAAAAAAAAAAAAAAAAAAAAAAAAAAAAAAAAAAAAAAAAAAAAAAAAAAAAAAAAAAAAAAAAAAACAACACCCCCACCCCCCCCCCCCCCCCCCCCCCCCCC
>JBCNYH010000009.1:20073559-20087688 GCA_039654325.1 Tandanus tandanus
TATATATATATACACACACACACACACACACCCACACGGGTGTGATTATACCATATGATCTTTTAAAAAACATAATTGGGTATATAAAGAGTTTGACATAAAATCTGCATTTCTATGAGAACGACTTGCCTTTGACATCATTTTTATTTAAAGTTTTGCATTTAAAAGCATTTTTGAATCGCAAAATTACATAAGCATCTTGGTTTACATTACAATTCTCTTAAAATCTCAAACCAATAAAGAGAAACAGCATAAACACACATAATTGATTGCGTCTCACTGGATAACAGCACCCGGACAGACAGGTTCTTCGTGCACTTTCGCATTCAGAGGCACCCGCAGGCATCACGTTAAGTATATTCCGGCTTATTGTCTGAGAGCCCATTAACCAACATCAGGAAGTATTTATTGACCAAGACTTCCAAAGCACATTTAAGTCGCTCTAGCAAAAGCCATAAATGTACCTTAGCGAAGGAGTGCATAATTTCTGAGAGCACATCTGAATCTGGCTCAGTGCCAATGGACTTGATGAGAGCATCACACATGAAATGCCACATCTGAGTGAGGTACTCTGGACCCCTCACACGAGCACACTCCAGCAACAGAGGCATGGACTCAGCAGCAGCTACTCGCACACGTGGAGGGTCGGTTAAGGATACTAACAGTTAAAAGATGCATGGGGAAAACAAACTAAAAATACTCGACACACGATAATCAATGCAAACAAAGGATATCGTCATGGAAGTAAAATTTGAGCAAAGGAACCATCAGCTTGACAACTTGCTCTGTATACTCCACAAAACCTTCCTTTAGCTCCTTGGCATAGCAGACCTGTAAGCAGGAAGAACAAGAGGCAGATCAGTTAAAAAGGACCATTGGTAAAAGTCAGGGAAGCAAGAGTCACTCTGTTTAATCCTGCGAACTGATTAGGAGAAAAATTCAAGTTACCAAAAATACATGGCAAGAGAGAATGATGAACATGTGCAGAAAAAAAAAAAAAAATACATTGTTTTCCATTGCAGTTCTAACTTCTTACCCTGGAAATAAAAATTAATAAATAAATGTAAAAAATTAAAATAATGGAATAATGTATTGATTTAGGCTCGCCTAAAAGCAAAGCTCCCCATAAGGTCTTTGAGAGTTGTTCCTCTTGATTACTGCATTAATTCTTTCAAAAAATATATCAAATAAAAATAATTAAATTGTAGAATCGTTGGAAAATGCCTTGCCTGCCAAAAAATCTTGGCTCTGCATGGGCAGTTATACTTGCCATTATTTCCCGGCAAAAAGGGTTCAGTCATTGATTTGGGAAAAAATTCGGACTTTGTTTATTATTTGTATGTCATTACAGTTGAAAAGTACTACCGTGCATTTTTTGCATCATGTTCCGGCTAACAGCTAGTGACAGACGTGGTTCTGACACGCCAACACAGGGCTCAAACTTTTAACTCAAGCATTTTCAGTGGTTTTAAAATCAAGTCGATGGATTCTGTAAAATATTCTTTAAAATAATTTACATTTTTTGTTGTTGTTTGGATGTGTTTAAGTAAAAAAAAAGAAAAGAACTTTTTAAAGTCTTCAAAAGCAAAAACAGCTTTGTGGTATGCTTTTAGACCAGGTTCAGAGTCTTCGACAACGGTCATCATGCAACTCGGCAATACATAATAAGAGCCAATCAGAACTGAGAAGCACCATGAAAAATTAATGCAACGGATTTCTTAAATTTGCTGCTCCGCTTATGTAGGCCAATACTCTTTGTCTCGCAGTCTCTTCTTTCTAACTAAAATCAAAACTAAATTAACTAGAATTAATTTGAATAACATTGAAAAAATGCCCAAGTCCCTCCGAATAAAAAAATATAAATTTGAAATGTAAATTTCCAGTTGTAAAAAAATCTAACAACCCGTTTAATATATTTACCAAAAAGGTTAAATTTAAACACCTTACTTTCACCAACTGGACACCGTTTAACACAATCTGGACTCTAACGGGGGGACTTTTATTTGGTGACCTGTTTTAGTAAACAATCCTGAAGCATGTGAATGTTCAGTGAGCAAAATATAAATAAATAAAGCTGTAAGCAGCAATTCCGGGAACTGGGTGAGCTTAAGCTAATTCCGTGGGGGTCTAAAAATTACACAGAGGAGAGTAAAGGGGTTCTACATACCAAGTCGTGTGTTGATCAGAAGCACATGCATGTCGTGACCATTGCAAATTGATTAATTTTTATATTGCTGTAATGTTCTGACGTAACCATTTTTTCTTCCTATTTAGATATACATACACCAAAAGGCCCTTTAAATGCAATTTTGCATCAACTGAACATTGTCTCGCACTATTTCCATCTCGCTATTGAACTATCTACTGACGGTACAGTATGTAAACTTTTAAGTATGTAATTAGTGACATACTTCAAAACCCTTAATACAATAATGGAACAAGCAGAAAATTCTATCAAAAATTGACACTCCATTAGCATACACACAAAACACATTTGCATTATTATTATTATTATTATTATTATTATTAAAAAGAAAAAAAAGGTTCATATACTCGGGGTCTCAAATCATATTTCAGACATACCAGCATCTGACAAGCTGTAGCTTTTTCTTCTAATCCAGCTGTCTTGATGCCAAAGCTTTGCTGGTCTCCAAGATTCACAAATTCCCAACCATCATCTTCCGACATGTTCTCCATGTCCTGGGCTGAAAGGATAAAGCACAAATTTAGAGGAAACGAGCACAAAATGATGCACGATTAAACTCGCACAATTATTTTCTTCCCTGCTCATAAATTTCTATTGGGAAAAATAATGAATTATCCCAGACTGCTTTTTAAAAAAGGTCTCCGTGACCAACTGCCTTGTTACTTGCTTCCTCCAGGGCCACTGAGCCACAGAGAATGCGCCAGGTCATCATGGTAGCAACACAGGCATGTGTTCTGCAATATCAGAGGATAGCGTAATCCACCACTGGACCCTAGGACACTGCCCCGTCTCCTTAATTTATAAAGATGGCATTTACAATGTTGTCATTCTTGAGAAAGAGATGGGGATGGTGAGACCTGATCTACCTGATTTCCCCCAGTTCATTCTTGTCAGGAAATGGTTCACTGCTCATTAACGAGTTCTTACCACCTTTTTCCAACCCAACGGAGGAATTCTTGACATGGAGTTGGCATGCATATGACCATCGGCGCCATGAGCAGATGTTTCTTACTGGGAGCGAAGCTGCTTGTGATATCACCATGGAAGCATGCTGAGGGTGGGTGCAGTATTCAAGAAAAATCTTCCCCCTGTGCCTTGGAAGACATGACGTCAGATGTGATGTGTTGGGGACAAACGGGCTGGATGCTGAGATGCCCTCATATTGTAGTTACATTGTATTTATGATAAAGGACATCACTATGTTTCATGACTTTTTTTTCCTATTGCAAAATCAGTTTCACTCATGCCATAATTTGGACGTTACATTTTGAACTTACACTGGATTTATGTTGCAGATATCTCTGCATAGTTTTCATAGGCAACTAAATTAGTGTGTGCCTGGTTTTAGTTCAAGTACACAGCATTTGTTGTGCAATGGATTGGACAAGTGTGCTTTCTTTATGGGGACAATGTTTTACGTTTCGGGACCATCTCAATATTCCGGCTATTTCTGGTTCTTTTGCACTTGTGACAGTGTGATAACAGCCGTTACAGACTCAGGAAAGGCACTTAGAATTTTGAGACGGGCTTCAACATTAAGGAATCTGCTTCCTAGCAATCGAGAGGAAAGAAAAAAACAAAACAAAACAAAAAAAAAAAAAAACACCCTGAAATTAAATTAAAAGGACAATAAAACGGAACAGAGCAAAATTTCATCCTGGCAGTATTCCACACCACAATATTTAAGACCTCAAAGTTCTCTCAAGCCAAAACATTATGGAATGAGATACGTGTGTGTGTGTAAGGTGTCGGACAACATTAAAGAATACAAAAAGTGAAGCGATAAAAAGCTGGGCTCAGGAGGAATTAATACTTACTATCTAAGAGAGCTACTTCCGGCTTGATGGACGCCGTTTTCATAAGTGGTCCCATAACCACAGGGAGGTACTGCTGGAATTCCTTTCCCAGAATCTTACACATCCTGGCCCATGCTGAGATCATGTAGGAGATCTGCAGAGGAACAAAACGTTTGCCTCTGAGTCACTGTGCAATAAAATTTGAAAAATGCACTTCTGCAAAAAAAAAAAAAATAATAATAATAATAATAATTCTAAAATAAATAAATAAATAAATAAATAAATAAAAAGATACATAACCATTTAAAATGATATTTAAGGAAATTAAAGCAACAAGAACAGGGTCACTAAAGCTTGCCCCAAGAGTGGCTTTGTAATCTTGCACTCCTGAAACACTATGCTCCCATAACATATGCGGCAAATCCTGCGTCTCCCAAAAAATAAATAAATAAAAAAACCTTACCACATTCATATGGCATCAAATAAGTAATTATAAGAATTAAACTCCACCATACTATGTATAGAAAAAAAAATCTGTTCAGTTAAGTATCACAAATCTTTGAGCAATGTATCACCATACCACTTCAAAAATCAATTTCTTTCTCCATTTTTAAATTTATTTATTGTTTGAATTTGAATTGTTTGAACAAATACTTCTTTGCCTTAAGATATAGCAATACTGGGCACTCTGCACACCCCTTACACACACACATCAATCTTATTAGAATTTTCTTACTAAAGCAGGACTTACCTGTGGGTCATCGTCCTCCAGGTCATTAAAGTCAGTCTGTGTCTTGAGGAGCAACTGCATCACCGCTGAGGCATCATGCATAAACTAAAGTGGGTGGGGAAAAAAAAAAAGTCATACATACTTTCATGACGTATGTGAACCCGAGACCTCGATAACATTCCCCAGTTGCTCAATACCATGCTATTCCTTTATGCTTTTGGCTCACTGGAAGCAGCCAAATAAAGTACAAGAAGTGTGCGCCGTACCAACCTTCTCCTTGCCCACGGCGAGACCAATAAGACTGATGCACTCGATGGTTTTGCCTCTTAGTAGTCGAAGCTCCTTCTGCACAGCATTCTCTACGATGTGTTTAAGGGAGGGCATGAAAAGATCGTAGTAAGGAACGAACCTCTCCTCTGCCGTGTCAGCCACAGACGCGATGGAGGTCACCACCTGTTCCAGTACAAGCTTGGTACCTTTCTGAATGAGCTGGAGACATCATAAACCAGAAAAAAAAAATTTTTTTAGTGAAATAAGTGACTTCCATGGTATGACATTCAATAAGGAGGTGCTGATCAGTTACTGAAACTTAGTACTTCCATCCCAATAACAATACATTATGGGATGGGTGGGATGGGGGGTTCCCACGAATAGCACTTTTTTTGCTCCTCCTCGGGCCTGAATTCTTTGAAGTACAGGTTTCACCAATAAAAATATTCATCGAGCAACAGTATTTTTAAAAGAGGTTCCCAATTTACATCGATGGCATTTGGCAGGCACACGGTTAGGTTAGTTAATAGTGGTGACAGAGTGGCATTTTAAACATTGGTGCAAAGCTACATGTTGACACACTTAACAGACCTCCTGGAGTTTAGCCACCATGATGACATGAAGGTGCTGTACTAGATTATCCAGGTAGGGAATGAGGAGCGCTTTGGGGCAGTCCTCAGTGAAGTTAATTAAAGCGGCAGCAGCATGAGCCTGAACACGGGGGTTCGACTGGTCCTCCATGGTCTGAAGAAGGGCAGAGATGACCTATAACATAAGGGGATATGGTCAGAACAGTCAGGACCAAACAAACGACCTGGTACTATGGTACATATGAGAAATCAAAAAGTCAATGTTTAACCAAATGCACCATAAATACAGTGGCAAAAACGATTATTTATATTATTTCATTATTATTTTTGCCCACACACAAAGAATTTTTTTCTTGTGAAAAGAATACCTTATCATGGAATTTCTTCTGGAAAGTAGGAGCAAAATCTGTGGCCATCTGACCAATGGCATTGCAAGCCGCATACCGAACTCTAGGATGCTATGAATAAAGAAAACAAGTAAATAAACAACGAAATATAACTTAGTTGTTCAGTGTAATAGCATGTTGAGTACTCACGGGATCTTGGCAGAACAGCAAAACAAAGCTGACGATTTCATTCAAAATTGACTCCATCTGCTGATGACAGCCTTCACCAATAGCAGAGAGCGCCATTAGACCAGCATGTCTGTACCTCCAATCCGCTGAGCCATGAAGGAAACAAACGTTAAGGTTTCGTAAAAAGACAGTAACATTAACACATGACCTAAAGCAGGAGTCTCCAACCCTGTTCCGGGACAGCTACTCTCCTGAATGCTTTGGCTCCATCCCTATTTATGCACACCTGACCATCTTATTATTGAATTTAGATTGAAGTTCCTGATCAGTTAAACAGAGGTGTGTTAGATGTTGGTTTGAGGAAGGAAGGTAACCTGCAGGAAGGTAGTTCTCCAAGAACAGGGTTGGAGTCCCCGGAACCAAAGATTGTGCAGAACTGAAAACATGTTCAAAATACCTGCTAAAAACTGATAATGGATTAATTTATAATCAGGTTAGACTACCCAATTTACATACTGTACACAAAAATATTTTTTTTAATAGAAACAAAAATTCTTTTCACAACTCATTTTGCCATTTTTCACTTTATGAATTAGTACGAACATCATCTCATAAGCTGAAATTTGTTTTTATGAAAACGGCCTTAAAATTTACTACCCCAATTACAGAAAAGTAGGTACGTTTAGGTAAATATTTAAAAAAAAAAACTACAAAGAAAGGATTCTGGATAATTTCATTGACCAAATTAGTTAGGCCTTTAAAAAAATAAAATAAATAAATAACAAAACAAAAACAAAAAAAAGGCAATGTTTCCCCTAATGTGCTAAAAAAAAAAAAAAAAAAAAATAGGGTCAGTAGGTCGGCATATTTTTGGGGCTCCCCCCTCTTGCGAATGTATGTTATACCCCAAATATCGAGTGTCAAGTGTCCAAAAACACAATTATTCTGTATTTGTAAATGTGAACAATAAGTTGCTCTTGGTCGAACTCTCAAGTAATGATTTATATACAAGGAAACATCATTTAACTTAAATACTTTTAAATAAGCACCACATGCTACTAACACAGTCATGATGGTATCTTTTAAAATGGCCCAAATATTAGACAGCTTCTTCAAGCTCCTGTAGAATCTTGTCAGTGCAGACCGTGGCTCACATCTCCCTACACTATGTGTGGTGCAGATCAGTCTGTACTTCCATAAGCTGGCTGTAGTCGATAGTATTAAGCTCCCGAGCCTGAAACCCTAAGCAATTATCCATAAATAATCAGCAAGAATAAAAAACATTTACTGGTGAAAAGAGACCGCTGCACGGTTTTCAAGGCCAACAGCGCGACAAGAACACACTGTTTTAACACAGAAATAACACGAATCCACAACACAAACCAAGCACCTCCGGGTTCCTTTTTTTCCTTTTTGCCATGGCGGTCAGTTGGAGACAGGGGGTGGTGCGCAATCCAGATTATTCTCCACGTCATTGGCCCAAATGAAGTTAGCCAATAGAATATAGTGTTGCATCTGGCCGCACACTAAAACACATTCTCCTTGTCTGATTTCGCAAATAACTAATAAATTCGAAGCACCCACGGCTGACTCCATAGGTCAGCGTCATGTAGAACAAAATAACCAGCTGGCAGGCGCCTCGAAGCATAACACAAAACCTGATCGCTCACAAAACTGAGAGGTCCGTCGAATTAGTTCATTTCTTTCCTTTTTTTTCCTCCACGTGCCCAAAAAACCCCACTTTTGGGTCACCACGGTTCTGCCGGGTCGGTCAGGTTAGGGGAAACACAGCATTTTTTTCTATGCCTTAGAATATCGTGCCTGGTACATCACATTTTCTTAAAATTGGACCTTTTAATCATTCGGGAAGTGGGGATACTAATTCTAGCAGTTTGGCAACTAGAACAATTGTCCATTCTTGGTTGGCAAGACTTTAGCTACACAACAGTTCAGCTATGCATTTGCCATCGAAAATGCCAGCAGGGTAGTCAAGCACATGCCCTCCATGTCCAGGAGGCCATGCTGTTGTAGCTTCTGTAGAATGAGGCCTGGCATCGTCCTGCTAATAATAAAACTAGCATAACTACCCAGGAGGAGATGCTGACCTGGTGGTAACATATGCCTCTCTAATATACTCCCAATAAATTCCACATCAAATGCTCTTTTCATACACGTGCATCTCAACCATGCAGTGGGCACTGTTACACCCCACACCATCTCATATGTTGATACATTTTGCTGATAATCTGATTGGTTGATTTCATCTTTGGTACGAGCCTTTTCACAGTCTTCTAGAGCACTGGGGATACATAAAATAAGGGTTATTGTTCCAAAATCTGTACGTATTATGCAAAACTTCATATATGAATAAATACATAATAGTATGGAGTACCTTCAAATAAAAAAATAATGAACAAAAAGTATCAGCTTGTCTTGAAAATATACACGGAAGTTAAATTTTTGACAAATTAGAGTTTCCCCACTTAAAAGATTCTCAGGATTCCAACCGAAATAATTTTCAAAGGAGGATGTTTGCCATGAAAATTTTTCCATTCAAAATTAGATAAGCATATGTCGTTTATCTAAATCATGCACTGGTGGCAATATCCCCTATTTGCTCTGCACAGGGCAGATCTGAATACATGCGAGGAAGTGTCCGTCCAAAATGTCCACTCCGACTTTACATCTCTTGATAATAAGAAATGCATTTTTTTTTTTTTCAATCAGATGCCCTTTTTATAAAGCACATCTAGGTATGTAACTTTAGAGCAAAACATATCTGAACCAGATTCTCAAATGTCGATTACACAAGCATGTGAATATGTGTCCGTCCAAAAGTGTCCACTCCGAAATATAGGCATATGCTACCAGTAAATCAACACAAAAGATATTTCTACCAATAAAAGCTCATAAAAAAAATATACATTTGCTACATATTTAATATACTATACATTTAGAATCTTACAGGCTGCTGATTTCAAACGAAGTAAAAAAATATTTAAGAAATTTTATTGTTTTGGACATGCATACTTTCAAAGGCCATAACGTTACAGCACAATTTTAAAAGTTTTGACCCCTTTGGGACTGACTGCTCTAGGAGACTGTGAAAATGCCCGTACAAAGAAACATTTTCTCCCCTAAAACAAGCTGAAGTTTGCACACAGTTCCACGGTCTTCGTCTGAGGTGAGTTCGGGTCAGAGAACTGCGGCATTTCTGCATAGAAATGATCTAGCTTTCTTCCTTGCGTAATACAGTTTCAGGTTACATTAATTATGCAGCAGCAGATAGTGTTAAGTGAATACCATTTTCTGAGCCTATATGATTATATTTTCTCACAGTAGCAAGACGGATACTCGGGCAGTGATTCGAAGCTCACGCACAACCAACAGTGGTTTTCAACCTCGCCCTTTACGCACAAAGATGCCAGAATAAAACTTCACAACGTTATGTATTATAGATTTTGAAAAACTTAAATTCTCTGCAGTCCTGACTTCAGAAATGTTCCTTTGGAACTGACTAACTATTCGCATGCATTTTGGCACAAAAGAGTGAGGCATTACATCCTTGCTTACAGAGACTACACCTTTGGTGGATGCTACTTTATTACCCAATCATGATACCTCACCTACTACTTGAATATTCTATCAACTATATTCTTATTTTATTTCTGTCTCAAATATTTCATTGAATGTGTTGCAGGCATTAAATTCTAACTCGGCAAAGTGTGGCCCCTGCTTAAAGCCCGAGACGCAGCCTAAAGGTCAGGGGACAGGCTGGCTTACAGTAGGGAACTGAAAAAGGGCATCCAGCTGGCAGAACTCAGATACAAACTGCGCATTGAGGAGCACTTCAACAACCCACGCAAAACGTGGAAAGGACCTTCGCGGACTACAAGCACAGCGGCCAGCAGATCAGCCGTGACCCCACTCTGCACCCTCAACAGCTTCTTTGCACGCTTCGACTCATCGAGCAGCAGGGAGACTGTGCATTTCCCCCCACCAGAGGAGCAGCAGCAGCCCCTCGTCCTGCAGCGGCACCAAGTGTGTTCTAGCCTGAGGAAGATCAATATCAACAGGGCTGCAAAACCAGATACGGTGTCGGGCCGGACCCTGAAATCGTGCGCTAACGAGATGGCAGGGGTTCTCCTGGACATTTTCAACCTGCCCCTGCAGCTCTCTAAGGTCCCTGTCTGCCTCAAGTCTTCCACCATTGTGCCTGTGCCCAAAAAAATCAGCCGCCACCTGCCTCAACGATTATCGCCCGGTTGCCCTGACCCCACGATTCATGAAGTGCTTTGAGAGGATCCTCCTTAATCTCATCAAGGAAGTTATCTCCGCTGGTCTGGACTGCCTTCGGTTCGCCTACAGGGAGAACCGCTCTACGGAGGACACACAGCCATGACCCATCCGGAACACCCCAACACTTATGTCAGGATGCTCTTTGTGGACTTCAGCTCAGCTTACAGCACCATTCTCCTGGACAAGCTGGTACTGAAGCTCTACAACCTAGGACTGTCAGCTTCACTGTGTTCCTGGATCAGAGACTTTCTCACCAACCGACCCCAGGTGGTGAGGATTGGGAACTCTACATCTTCCACCCTGATCCTGGACACTGGAACACCGCAGGGCTGTGTGCTCAGATCGGCCCTCTTCACCCTTTTCACACACACGATTGCTCTGCTCTCCACTCCACAGACAGGCTCGTGAAGTTTGTGGACGACACCACCGTGGTGGGTCTCATATCGGATAACGATGAGACCCACTACAGAGAAAAGATCCAGCACCTGATAAACTGGTGTTCAACCACAATCTCATTCTGAACACCAGCAAGACCAAGGTGGTCATAGTGGACTACAGGGGGACCAGGAAGACAGAGCTCCTCTGTGCATTCATGGGGAGGCGGTGGAGCGTGTGGACAGTATTACGTTCCTGGGCGTCCACATTTCATCTGACCTGTCCTGGTCTGTCAACACCTCACACCTGGTGAAGAAGGTCCAACAACGGCTTTTCTTCCTCAGGAAACGTTAAAACGTACTGGTCTCTCCTCTCAGCTACTCAAGAATTTGTACAGCGCTGCAATAGTAAGTATTACTCTGTCTCAGTGCATCGGTGTGGTACGCCAGCTGCATTGCAATGGACAGAAAGGACTTGGCACGGGGGTGAGCACTGCTCAGGGGATCGTGGGCTGCTGTCTACCAGATCTGGATACAATATATGCTGTCCGGGTCCAAAAGAAGGACAGCCGCATCGCGGTGGTTCCCACCCACCAGGGAAATGGACTGTTTGTACCTCTTCCTTCAGGAAAGCGGTACAGAACCATTGAGACCAGCACAACCAGACTCAAAAACAGCCCCTCGCAGTCACACTCACACATGCAACCTTCTTCCACAGCCACATACTCACTCGCTCACACATACACACCCCCCATCTCTCACAGACATTAGCGCTCTGGAAAAAAAAAAAAAACATTGGATCCACAAACTCTGTGACTGTCTTGCACTGCCGCACTTTACTTCATTTACATTTATACCCTAGTTTATATCCACTCTGCTGCTGCTATTTATCTATTTATCAATTTTATCCCATAGTGCCTTCAATGTACATACTGTATATCCCAGTGCTCAGCTTTTATTCACACTTCTGACAGTTTAATAGTAAGTTTACACGAATTAACAAATAAATGTTTTTATTGCATTTTTGAAAGTATCCAAACTTTTCTGGGAATGAGGTTGGTATTTGTATGGGACTCTCTTGACCCAAAAAAGCTAAACTCATCTCTCTTGCCTGAGCCACAAGATACAGAACTACCGCTTGACTAAGTCTTGAAGAAATTCCAAATTAAAATAGGGACAGCATTTGCATGTCTGTATGAACTTACGGTTTTGTAGCATCTGCATAATGTGGTGTTTAATCATAGGCAGCACAATTTTGCCTCCAAGGCCACAGGCAATTCTGTCAAGAGCACTTTCACCTGCCACAGCGTTACTGGAGGGGGAAAAATATTCAGTGAAGCATTATATTATAATAAAAAAAAAAAACATACTCCTTTTTGTATGCAAGTTTAACACTCCTATGAAACATCTAAACTTTATAAACTTATATATAAATAGGCTGTTTAGTCTTGAGCCTGAAGTCACATGCACTGACAGGGCGTGTGCTATCCTGTTCTTAGGTGGTGTTGTATTCTGTTCAGGTTTTACCTGACAGTGAGAAGGTATGCTGCAATGTCGGTCCAGCTCCCACATAAACAGTTGCCGAATTTCACGGCTGGTGTAACCCTGTCCTTAATTCTGTTTTGATCAGATTCTATTTCCATTTCATGAAGATAACTTCAATACCTTGATAAATCTCTTTGTACAAGAACTAGCACGGTGCTGACGGTTGACCAAAATCCCTCAGGCTTTTTCGCTCACATTGCGGGTTGAACTACTTTCAATAAGATGATGAAAGGTGATCAAAAACCCACCTCACTTTTCCTGGAGTAGCTGACAAGAAACTAAAAATCCAATTTCGCTGGCCTCACATATGCACAGAACAGAAAACTAATCAGGAATATCAACGGCTAGTTCAGAGCTCCACACTAGTAATTAGTTGTCAGAGTTTTAAATACTCACAGGACGAGAACCCTGATATTGTAAGAAGAGCTGTGCATGTAATTCCTAAACTGGTAAGCCTCAAATTAATTAAAGTTTGAACCTTTGGCTCACAGTTAAACAACAATATACTGTGGTAGACACCCAAAGCAAATTTTGATGTATATGGCAATGTCTAAATATTCATGGACGGACGTTTCTATATTCAGTACCCTCCATTAAAGCAATAGAAGATAAACAGATAAAAGGCTGAAACTGCAATTAGTAATTTTTACTCAGTCACTTCAGCCCACAAAACATTGCTTTCAGAATAAGTAGTAGCCCTATAATTGTTTCTCTGTGTGTGCATATAACAGCACTAAGTCAGTCAATATTAAAGTATGAAGACACCAGGTCTTGGTCCACTGCTTCACAACATATGGACGTGCTTTTATATTCTCAGGTTGGTAAACATGGACTTCAAGCTGCAATTCAGAATCCATGATCCCGATTTTAGTCGGCAATATTCCGATGCTTCAGCCGATTTTGTCCTGAGGTTACTCCGATTTTCCCTAGGAAGCCAGCTGATTTTATTTTATGGCCACATAGCTTTGCTGGGCCTTGACCTGATCAACTGAAGCAACCCCAGATCATAACACAATGGGTTGAATTTTTTCAAACCACGTTTGTTTCACGTGCCAGTTCACTGTGATCCTCTGACGTTTTTCATGTTCACTGATTAATGAATGGCTAGTTTGTCTACAACCTCACAGGTTAAGCTGTTAAACCCCCCCCCCCCATACTTACCTACTTGTAAGTGTAGACAGGACGCATAAGAATATAATGTTCTATTCATTTATTTGAAATTCAGGGAATAATAAAGACTAAATCCAAAATAAACCTGACATCTAAAATTTTCAAACACCCCTAACCTAAAAATGAACACCATTACAAATCTTTTGTTACCTGTCAAAATCATCATCCTCTAATTCATCTGCCATTGCCCACTCTTCATCCTCCTCCAAGTCCACCATCATGGCCAACATCTGTGGCACTGGGGGGGAAAATGTAAACCTGGCTGTGACCTCTGTGGAACTATGAACATGGCACACATTTCTCTTGTGCGAGTGAGTCAAAATCAGATTGGGGATAATATACACGAGTACTTGCGCATACACAACAAATAGGTCAATATACAGTGCTGCTTGAAAGTTTGCCAACCCTTAAACTACATTTGTTAAATCACTGGATTTTAAAACAAGACTTTCACAAACCCTCCTGGCGAGAGTGACAGTGAATTCGTGAGTTCTTACATTTGTACACAATCTGACTGGGGATTGGTGGAGACTAAACTCTTTAGTAGGGATGTGAATCGATTCAATTCGATTCCGATTTTTGGGGTGACGAATCGATTCAGAATCGATTCTTGATTCAAACCGATGTTTGATTC
>JBCNYH010000009.1:20091191-20103308 GCA_039654325.1 Tandanus tandanus
ATGATTGGGGGAATCCTTCTGGGATTCTGTAAGTAGGGAGAGGATTCTGGTAGTGAATTTGGATAATAAGGGAATACACTGAGCAACCACAAAAGACGATTGGAAAATCAGTAAAATAAGTGGATATTTGTATTGTTTTACAACAACGTGGACACGGAACCCTTTCTTAAACGAGTATTTTAGCATTTAGATTGTGTTTATGAATATTTGAACTTGGTCATGTTGAAGATGATGCTTTGAAGGATGTACTTCTGGCGATATCGCATCTTCGTCCAGGTACGCCATTTTCAACATACTTTGGCTCTTACTCAAAACACCACCTTGCGATGTAATCTGTATTATTATGCTGGAGTGGGTCACAAAGAAATACTGAAGGAACAGTCAAAAATTGAATCTTATATGTATGGATGCTTTCTAGATACAAGCTAAACGAAAACAGAACCAGAAGTATTGTTCAGTACTAAACAGTGAATGTGTCTCCAGCCGGGCTTTGGAAGTTACATAGGTGGGTGACTCCCAAGCATTAAACCGAAGAAGTTACTATTTGCCTGTGAAATACAACCTTGATGATCAGCACTGACACGCAGCCTCAAGGAACCACCAGGCAGGAGGGAGAAGGAAATAAAAAAAAAAAGAAAAGAAAAATCCAACTAGCGGATTGTCAGATAACAAAAAAAAAAAAAAAAAAAAACATCAAATTATAAATTACTGTGTTTACCTTGAGGCAGAGTTGTAAAGTGGCCTCCAAGTTTGGCCTCAGGTACTTGGGGGCAGTGTCAGCAATTTCTACTAGAGACTTCAGCACAGCATCATCACCCTGGTAACAGGATTCATTGACTGCCTGGAGTACAACAGGGAATAATTATTAGCATCTTAATACCTTCTAATCTGATTAGGTGAAATGGAAAACACATCTGCAAGGAACTCTCAATAAATAGCACCAGGCACACTAACACCAGACGCCGGTCCTGATGGAACGGAAGGAATGAAAGACACTAGGGCTGAAAAATGAATTCAACTGAAGGGACTGCCAAAAGAGAAAAGGTCTCTGACGCAGCCTGACCCAACGCTGGGTTCATTTTGTGTCACAGCATAGAATAAACTACATGATCACCAAATCTGACATGTTAACTCATCACTCATGCTAGCATGCTCATGCTAGTCTTTATTTATTTATTTATTTTTTAAATCGCATTTATTTTAAACTTCTCACCAGGGAATGGAAAGGATATTTTGACAAGGTACTAATAAAACAATCTTGTCCTCAAAATAAAATGCCCCCCCCCCCCTTTAATTAGACTGCTAACTGATATCAAAACCATTTAGAAATTTTAAATAATAAAAATAGATTCTTCTAAAAAGAAAAACAAGTTATTAATTTAAGAAAGTTGTTTTATTTTTTGTTACATATTTACACTTGCTCTTTAAAAATAGCAAAAGCATGTCTTATCCAATTACTTAATGGAATAATCAACAGCTGCAGCCCTTAACGACATCAACATTAAAGGCTACCTGTGGCCAGTTTGTATTACTAGCTCTTTAAAACAATCACGTATGACACATGACATTCTTGTCAAGTACGCACGACTGCTGCTACACTACTATTACTACTAGGCATGCGCGGCGCACTGTTGCCTTCTTGATTGGCTGTTTCAGCCCTGGTTGTTGTTTTGTCCTATTGGCTGGGCCGCGTGCTGCATACATCAGTCTAAGATAACACATTATCGGACAGTGCTGAGCTGTGTCGCCAGGAAAACGGCAGAGTGCAAAGCATATGGCTGCACGAACAACAAGCGCAGAAATCCCTTCATAAAAAGTCAAAAGGACGACGACGGACAGGAGCAGCGCCTCGCCAAAAGGAACTAGTAAAAGGTAAGAGGCTTTAGTATGAGGGGAGTTTTATCACCTAAAATGGCGATCGCTGCTTGTTTACTTGCGCTGGACGACCCGGCCCAATGAGTTCACTTCACTTCTGGTAAAAGATGGTTGTTCCGCATTGGTTCAGCCCCCGCTAGTGAACGACGGAATAAAATTGCCCAGTATTGTGCTTATGGTCATTTTTGATAAACTAAGCTCCGTCTCACTTAAACATATACATTACACACAAATTATGCATGTATTGATTGCTCACCTGTAGCACACCAGGCAGAAGGTCAGAGAAATGTTTGAGTATTGCCATGTTGCTCTCATTGGAGAGAATGAAGGAGGCAGTTGCACGTGCTGCAAGAGTACAGATCTAAAAGCAGATTACAAGACATTAAATAAAAGCACAGCTGTACCACACACATCAATCAGCATAAGGCCTAAAAGAAAAAAAAAATGCTGTTTCCCCAAACAGGCTCAAAAAATATAGGGTCGGTAGGTCGGCCTTCCCAACCCCTCTCACGAGTGTATGTTATACCCCAAATACCATGAATCAATTTGTCAGAACTCAAGTGTCCAAAAACATAATTATTCTGTATTTGTAAATGTGAACAATAAGTTGCTCTTAGCCGAACTCTCGAGTAAATATTTATATACAAGCAAACATCATTCAACTTATATACTCTTAAATAAGCACCACATGCTACTTCCACAATCATGGTAGTATCTTTTAAAATGACCCAAATCTTCAGACAGCTTCTTCTGCTCCGCTAGCTCTCGTAGAATCTTATCAGTGCAGACCTCGGCTCTCTTCTCCCTACACTAGGTGTTGTACAGATCAGTCTGTACTTCCTTAAGCTAGCTGTAGTCTATAGCATTAAGCGCCTGTGCCTAGAACTCTAAGCAATTATCCATAAATATCAGCATGACTCCGGTTTTACAAAGAATAAAACACACCTACCGGTGAAAAGAGATTTCTTTGAGAGCGTCTGAACAGTTTTCACAGCCAATAGTGCAACAAGAACCAACCATTTTAACACAGAAATAACAAATCCACAACACAAACCCCCCCCCATGACCAGAAGTTGAAGCCAGTTACCCACGAGAGAGGGGGTGGCGCACAGTCTAGGTTATTCTCCACATCATTGGTCCAAACAAAGTTTCCCAGCATATAGTGTTGCAACTGGCTGCACACCAAAGCGCATTTCCATTGGCTGATTCTGCAATTCACTAATAAATGCGAAGCGCTCGCGCCGACTCTGTAGGTGAATTTCGTGTAAACAAAATAACCAGCAGGCAGGCGCGTTGACTCAGAAAAAATCTAATTGATCACAAAACTGAGAGGTCCGTTGGTTTAGTTGTTTTGGGGTTTTTTCACGTCAGAAAACTTCTGGGTCGGCACGATTTTGCCAGGTCGGTTGGGTTAGGGGAAACACAGCGTTTTTTGTTTAACGCCTAATATCCATACATTTTCAAATAACTACAGCCCTAGAAGAAAAAGCCCAAAATGGGGATGACAAAGTGGGAAAGTACAACTTTATAAACAGAAACTCACTCTAGCAGAAATAAGACCATATGGAGGTCAATATTTCTCCTACACAAGACCACAGTGAATCCAGGATGTGTTGCAGCTCACCAATTTGAGCCTGGTTGGTAGCGGTGATGTGATAAAGAAGGCAAATCTTGAAGGGTGGGAATTGGATACGACCAAAATTAGGGGAGAAAATCAGAGAGGAAAAACAAAACAGTAGCCTTTCTTCGAGGTTAAGGCTAAGCTTTCCCCAATTTTTTCCTTTAAAGAATTGTGTTTTTTAAAACCCGTTGAAAGTTTAATAGGCTCTTTTAAAAATAATTAAAAATTTAAATTAAAAAAAGGAGAGAGAGAACATAAATTTATAACTTTGTGCAGGACTTGAAGCCATCTCCCTGAAGACAAAAAAGATCAAAAATTAAGCTGAAGGTGTGTTACTCACCTGTGGGTTTTCATGATCTTGCATGCACTGCACTAACATGCGTTTGATAACCTCCATATAATGCTGCTGCTGGTTGCCAAATATACCTGGGAAATTCCTGGCCACAAAAGAATAAATGAACAATAAAAAAAAAAGTAATGGGTCAAACTGAATTTTTTTCTTGAATTTTATGATTCAAGCTGTACTGTTACCCAAACAGTGGCTTACCAGAAAATGTGTAGCGCAGCCTCTCGTAGACGAACATTCTGAGAGTTCACAGAGTCAAACAGAAACTTGAGAATTTCTGGCCACTGGTTGTTTCCATCATCATCTTAAAGAATGGCGCAGGCAACACGATTAATTCAGCACATGACTGGATAAGGAAGGTCTAACATCGACGTCAGAAAACTAAAAGCATCAGTAAATCCACAGATCATTTTGAATGCACTTTAATCTCACCAAGAAGATTGCGGGCCAGCTCAGCGGCTACATCACAAATCTTCTTGCGGATACTGGAGGAGCCATCACACTGGATGCTGGCAAGCAGCTCTGTCTTAATGGCGGTCTGAATGTCTACTGTCAGGCTGGGATAGACGTCTTCAAAGGATGAGGACAACAATCGCCGTAACAGGACAGCTGCCATCTGCCGAACCTGAAAGTGAAGCATGGTAAGGACATTCAGCCTCAAGACTAGCCTTAAGGGTTCTTTTAAATATGGCTAGTTAGGATTCCACTGGTCTAATTCGGTCAATTTGTTGTTTTTTTTTACAAAAATTTGTTTCTAAAGCCGATTTCAAAAAGAGGTTATAACAGAAGCAAATTATACAGAAATCAGCCAGTGTACAGCAATAGAACATACATACATATACATACAGTAATAGTAACCTTTGCAAAAAAAAAAAAAAAAAAAATTAAATTTTTTTTTAAAAAGGGTCTCTGTCTTTCGGTGTGTTACCAGTCTATTGCTTTTTTTTTTTTTTAAGGCTGTAGAAATGTTATTTGGCCACTGCTAAGGTCTCTATGCCTCAAATAAGTGTGTATTCTTTGCAGCCTAATGATGGCCTCCTCTACTTGAATTACGGCATCTTTTGAACACATTGAGCGCTCCCATAAAAAATAAATAAAATAAATAAAAAAACTGCCAAATTCAATACTTGGAATCAACTCCAGCTATTTCCTCCCCTTGAAGCTGCTTATCAGGCAAAAATCCAATTACTTTTGACTCACTACTTTTTCTGGGTAACTATTTAAAACAAGTCAGAAGTTTTCAATAATTAACAGATATGAAAAACTGAGCATTAATTTTTTGAAGCTACATCACCCAGCCCTAGCCTGAGACGCGTACTGCCACATTGCATTTGCAGTGTGAATTCTTTCCCAGCATTCCATGCTTCTAGTGCACACGCAAGCACAATATTCTGAGGGGTCTTTTGGCCTCTTTATAAAATCTGTTGAAAGCACATGAACCATAAGTAATGACAAAAGCTGCACACAATGCCACACAGCCAGATGTCATTATAGGTACAGTTTCCCCCCACTGATCAGAGCTCAGACAGCTAAAGAGGGTCAAATCCACACATTATGATCTGCCCACATTTGGAGGTGGTCAGCACCACATTTGTGTAGCATCGTGTACGCGACTGTACGGTAGCAGTACAAAGGCTACGCAGTAAAAACAAAATGGAAAATGTTATAACATACTTCAACATCTAGTTTAAAGGCTTATTTGAAGACTTTAATTACCAGCAGATTAAGAAGCAGGGTCCATTTTAGATATTTGCGGGGGTTAGCAGTTTCCCCCCGGAAGTGACCTCAACACATTGGGCAGGGTGGTTGACGTCTCTATTGAGACAGTGAGGTGTCGCATTCTAGTGACTCTGAGGATAAGAACGCCGTAGAGACGTGGTGCAAAAATAACTCGGCTTTCCTGTCGTTAGTTGTTTAAGGAACAAAAAGAAACATTTTCCGCGATTTCTGCACTTCAGCGCTGGCCAATAATGTGTTATGATGGGCGGGTCAGTGACGCAGCCCAGCCAATCTGATGAGCTCTTGTCACTGCCAGGCTGGAATAGCCAATCAGAAAGACCTCATGTCTCTGAGCATGCCTAGAGTCGCAACACTCACCCGCACTTTGAAAAAGGGGCAAGGAATTATGTTGCCCGAAGGATGCTGATGTCCCGTGTGCTCGTTTTAAATAGCTGGTAACATTAATTTAATTCACCACGGGTACCCTTTAAAGAACAACCATAACCCACATTTAAACAGCCATAAAGAACAAAATGTTACGACCCAAAAAATTTAGCATAAACGGCACTTTCAACTCTTCAAACTTTGCAGAGTGAAGACATGGGCAACAAAAATAAATAAACATGACATTGCTATTGTTAATTAAATCAAAGATTCTCACCGGATTACATTTTCTTTTTTTTGGCTCTTGCATCATTCCTTTGTTTAGGAGCTTCATACCTTTGTCTTTGTGCAAAGTATCTCACGCTAATCTCTTAGAAAACATGACTGTATTTATGGTGTCTTCGCAACTTGCCACAAAGAAAGTCATCACCTGGATTTAACTGGGCAAACAGGCAAGAGCTTCTAATCCGATAATTACTGCAGTGATTAACATGATTCGGCTGGGAATGTGTTATTTAAGGTTAACTGATGCAGTGAGTACTTTCTCAGAGCTGTGCGATATTACGATTTATTATATGGCAAACAAAGTATCGTCCTGCAAGTTTGCCCTTAGCTAGCCACAAAGTGCCATGACCTTTAGCAGCTACCACGGGAAGGGTAACAAGCCGAAGGCCACCTGTCACAGATGCATACACTAGATGAGATTGTTGTGGACTGGCAAGCCAAAAGGAAACAAAACTTAAACTTGAAACAAGGACGCATAGCACGTGTTCAGCTAGACAAGCACAAACTAAGCAAAACAAGCTGAAAGGCGTGGCACTCCACCCGTTGGAGATCTAAAAATAAAGCTTAGATCCACTCCGGGTCTGCACCCGCAAATGCCGCTCAGTCTGGGAAACCCAATTCCCTGATAAACCCCTGAGGTGTCGTTGTGCCAATACCCAGACCCTCACAGACATAACTGAAGACTCCTTGTTCAGAAGCAAGCAACATCACCTGAAGTGAATTAAATAAACTAAACCTTGTTTGCTCAGTCTGTACAGAGCAATCTCAGCCCATCAAGGGTTTTTTTTTTTATTGGTACAGACCTCAGGCTGGGATTTCTTTATACAGACCTCACGCTCTGTTACTAAGCAGTTTATATATCAGATGCTAGAAAAACGAACACTTCCCTGGTGGGGTGTTTCGGGCATGTCCGACCGGGGTCGACCCAGAACACGCCGTCTCTCGGCTGGTCTGGGAACGCCTCGGTCTCCCCACCAAAGAACCGGAGGAAGTGGCGTCTGGACCTCACTTCTTAGGCTGCTAAGCTGCCCACGTGACCCCGGACCAAGCGGAATCATGTCATGCCATTTGTGGTGTCATTTGTGTGGCTTATCTGGGATACAGCTGGGATACGTGTCTGAATGGCAAGCTGCAGGTGCATTTAATTCCAGGGTGTACACCACCTCCACTTCACCTTACCCCACAGTGAGGCACTATGGGTAATTGCTTTGACATCACTGCTTTGACTTCATCGCCCGAACGCTGTTCAGATACTCTGGATTCTTCACCGTCTACTTCAAAGTAATCACAATCAAATAACTCCGCATAAATGTCAGAAACTGATGAGTTCGATTCAGATGTTGACCTTTTCGTATGCAAGGCTACACGTATTCAGACCGCGTGATCACACATCGGTCACATGACTAGTCAATTGCCATCACTGGTACAAGTTCGAAAGTCACGCTCTGAGGCCGGTATAAAAAGTGTTTTCTATTAAAAATAAAAATAAGGTTGATAAACAGCAGTGCAGACGAGGGTTTTCCATCAATATAACTAGGTTGGGGTTTCTTTAGTTTTTTGGGGTAACCTCAAATACTGGGAATTACTCAGTTTACACAAACCTAAACAATGGGGCTGAGCATAAATACATTTTACATACATACCTCCTCAGCAGCAGATGCATCTCGAATGGCCTGCAGCAAGAAACTTATCTTTGTTGATCCAGGGATATTATCGTATGTTTCCTAAAAAAAAAAAAAAGAAAAATAATGTGTCATTCCAACATGAAAAACTGCAACAAATGCCAGTGTGAATCGACAAACATCAGTACGCAACAAATGCACAATGTAATGAGGCCCAGAGCACGTGCACAGAAACAAACTGCCAATGTTTCACAAAAGCTCCTCGGACAAAACACCCTGATGGAAACCTGTAGTCTAAACAGCCAAAACACAATCGCTTCGAAAAAAAATAAAACGATCTGTAACAAAATGTAAATAAAAACAATGCAATGATTTCCCATCTCACACAAACCCATAAAATACACTTCACCCTCAATTTCCTGAACTATTAGGGGGGATCGGCTCTCCGGGAACCTCAAAAGTCCGGCAATCGCTAATCTCCGGGGTCCCTACCCTTTCCCGGACATTTACCATAATCGGTCCGGCAATCGCCGTTATTCAGCAGCAGTCCCGGACTTTTACACACTTATCCGACACTCAATACACAATATTGTGTTTCCACAAACTTAAGGAGCGCATCAGCACATTCTTTTATCACATTCATTTTAAATGTGGATTCCGGCTCGTCGTCACCGTCCTCACTTTCACTTCGCTCTCCCGTCACTGACGCCACTATCTGTTCAACGGACATTATTTTCGTGCTTCATTTTCGTCCATCCACTCGGACGGGACCGGGCCAGACAGGAGGGAAGTTGGAAAATCATGACCGACCCGGACTTCCATCATCGATTCCCGGACTTGTCCGAACATTTTTCCGGCAATACCAAATAAAGTCCGGCGCCGGATTTTGTACAGGAAATCCGAAATCTGGGAAATAGGGGTACGGGAAATCGAGGGTGAAGTGTATTCACAATAGAAAATCGACTGCTAGAATGGACTGTCGACTATTCCTTGAAAAATAAGCTCGTTTTGAATTTGATGGCAACAACACCACTTAAAGTCGGAAAGGAGACAACAAAAGCCCGGAAAAGTAACAATAAGTGTCCCCTGTGTTCCCCCGAGTACACTCTAGAGCAGGGGTGGCGAACTCATTGCCACTGAGGGCCACAGCATTAAATTTCTCTGTCATCAAGGGCCAAATAATCACCGAACATCTATTCAAAAAGGGCAACCATGAAAATGTTCCTGTTCTGCTCAGTGAAAGTTTAGCTGCCTACCTGATTTAGCTTGTGTTTTTTTATACAGTGCAAGTCTGAGCAGTGGTGTATGAGCCTTTCTTTTTAAAAGTTTGTTTTTTTAATTGCTGCCCATCATGCAAGTAAGAAATACATAACAGCCAGTCAGTATCAACTCGGGCACAGACATGCGACAATCCTGTTCCATGCCTATGGGGCACCACTATAAAACGATGCACGGGCTCAGGAACACTTCCAGAGATCGCCGCCTGTGGATCCATCAGTGGAAAGATATCATCACGGGTCCATCACAGCACTGAGTGCAGCATTTATACATGTTTTAGTTGAGATTCCATAGTAGAGACCAAAAAAAAAAACTCTCTCAGGAAACCTTGCTTAGAGTATTTCAAATTTGGTGAGAGAGGACAGTATTTGAAGCATGAATAAAATGAGTAAATAACTTAACTGCTTAATTAATAAATAAAACCAATAATCAACTTTAACCAGTTTAATGGAATCCCTTGAAGTGATGGTTCCTTCATTAAAGTGCTGATACAGTATCTTTTGGCCACGGTAGAAGGGTTAATGATAAAAGTGAAAGCTCACTCAGGTCCGTCGATGGTGACTGGTGGCAGCTGATGGCTCCACGTCACAATGTGCCCTCATGTCTATCCTTCTTCTTGTTCTCTCTTTTTAGTTATGCTGTCATATTCAGACAGGACGGAGTCCCTGATTGTACTCAGCACTGATCAACTGTTCCTTAACTACTATATTATGAGCAAACCGAACAACCTCTCTTTTAATCTGTGTTTTTGCTGAGGTACACATGCTACTTCAGAGATACCAGTGATCCTGTTCCTTCTGCTATCTGAATCCTGTGATCCGTCCTGATGTGCCACTACTGGTTTGAGCTCTCATCGTAAAAGCTCCTGATAATATGATGATCCATATCAACCTAAATACACACTTAGACACTGTGAAGAGGACTTTTCACTGCCGGTGACAAACTCTTTCTACGAGGGTCGTACCAAAAGTAATGCAAAAGTTGGCATAACTTTGTGAACTGACACACGTCGTTAAAATTATACATGTTTGTAGAACAACTCCTCCTCTATAATAACCCAGAATAACCTTTTTCATAGCAGGTACCCAATGAATTCCAAGCAGAGGGGGTTTTCCTCTTTACCGCCGTGGCCACTGCATTGCTCATTAGGGACGTGTGGGGTTTACAGAGAATTGGAAACCCGAAGTTTTAATTCTTTCCCAGATTCGTCCCGACTACGTGAAGCTGCTTCGCCGACGATAGTCACAACGCCGACGATAAAAAGCGCTGTACAAACAAAACTGAACCGGAAGTGGGGTGGGCACGTCCGCCCTCGTGGGACGCTCGATTCTCGGGCGCTTCTGCGTAGACGTCACATGTCCTCCCTGTGTTTGCATGGGTTTCCTAGTACAGTCCAAAGACGTGCACCATTAGGCTGTTCCTGCGCCGGCCCGGTCGAGCTGTTCAGGGTGTACCCCGCCTTCACCCAGTGCCGGCCGAGGTGGCCTCCTGCCTCCCTGTAGGATTAAGAAGTTCAGCACATGAGTGAGTGAGAACTGAAGGTTCGGCTCATGTAGGGAAAGTTGGTTTCCTTGACAACACGTTGGTTGGTTTGTTTATCCAGGCCGCATTGTAAACAATGCTAACACGGTGCTAGTCTGCATCATGCTATGCTAGCAGTGCGCGTGAGGGGATCTCTGGGAAGCGGCTAGCCAGTAGCTCGGTTCTTTACCTCACAAAAAGACGACCGGAACCGAGGCCTAGTCACAACCGGATACTAGCCACACACTTGCTGATGGAATGAGAGCAGGCAGGAAACGTGAATCATGTCGTTTTCAACTGCTCTTTCTGGCCGGTTCGAAGTCAGCACGAGCTTTTCCCCAATGTGCTAACATGCTAACACGCTAACCAACAACTGAACAACACTTAGCAGCCTACTGGCTTATCGATTACAGACAAAACACAGCTAGATAGCCATGTTAAGTAACCACAGGCTCGACTACCTGGTTGTACACGAAATTTCAACCACAGAAGCTTCTTGTTTTAGCATCCGCGTCTGAAACCACAACACGGCGACCAAACTTTGGCGGAAAAACAAACGCGAGGCTACTCCCCCAGTACAGGAACCCCAAAACTGACGAAATAAACCAGGTTCGTCCCACTTAACTAAGGGGTTTGGGTCGAACCGGCAGCGGTTTATCCGTCCTAGCTTAGCGGACCACCCGAAAACTTGCCCCGTCACACGTGGACTGCCCCGCGCCGAGGAGCACCGGCTCACAACAAACCCGAAAACACTCACAAAGCGTCCACGTTAGCATTCCAGAGACACATCGGTTCCGAAAGCGCGGTCCATACCTCGGATTGCTTCCTAACATTGTTATCGGGGCTCATCAGGTTCCCCAGTAAGAGGTGAAATTGCTGGTGCTCCGCCATTGCTGTAGGATCCAGAAAGAAACCAGCTGATCAGGGAGGAGCCAAAAGAAACCCGGCTTCTGTCATGATTTACCGCCTTATCGGGGTTTACTTCCGGGTAACAGGAAGTTGTCACGTGTTATTTTTTTTTTATCATTATTATTATTTTTTTAAACATGTCAGAAAATTCCACAAGCAACAGGCAGTTTGGTATTATTATAGTGCAGAGATGTTTGAATATTCATAACCCCCCCCACACACACACACACACACACACACAGACACACAGGAACATCTCCCAATTTTGCATAAAAATTAATTAAGTACTAATTCATTCATTCATTCATTCATTTTCTGAGCCGCTTAATCCTAATTAGGGTCGCGGGGAGGCTGGCGCCCATCTCGGCCGACTCTGGGCGAGGGCGGAGTACACCCTGGACAGCTCGCCAGGCCATCGCAGTAAAGTATGAAATATCTAATGCACATTCTAATCTAAGATATATGATAAAGCTACGGTGTGTGGTGGCCCGGTGGTAGGGTGCTGGATTACTGATCCCAAGGTCGGGGGTTCAAGCCCCACTGTCACCGGGTTGTCA
>JBCNYH010000009.1:20113677-20123677 GCA_039654325.1 Tandanus tandanus
TCATTCACTACATTCAGATCATCAGCCGACTTCATTTTATTGCCACATTAATGTTGCTGAGCCTCGACCCGACCAACGATGCCATGGAGATCACATGCTGAGATCAAGGATAAATGCTCTCCATGAAAATAGAGTGTGTTTTTTTTTTGGCCAGGCAGGGTATAACACAGTATAACACTGCACACAGTTTTTACTTTTTACATGGACTTTACCTGAATTTATTAAGGGGTAAATAATTTCGTCTCACCTTTGCTTTTTTCTCCTCCCACCTCCCTCTTTGTACTGGAAACAAGTTTTCTCAACAGACACAGTCTCTTATTCATACGGACTTGCACAATGACCTAAACAATTAACATTTAATATTAATATGTAAAATCATAACACACTGTATGTTATTGTTTCCCCTACAGTTAGTTTCTTGCACAAATAATTTTTTAAAATTGTGAATTTAATACAAAATACAAATTTTTAACATTTATATTATTCCCCAGTATGGGTTAGTATGGGTTAGAATTTTTATTTCCTGAATTGAAAAAGGTGCATGTTTTTGCATGGCCTAGTCAGAGAACCAGGCGGCACGGTGGCGTAGTGCTTAGCATGTTCACCTCACAGCAAGAATGTCCTGGGTTCGATTCCCAGGCCAGGCTGGAGTTTGTTTCTTGCATGTGTTTCCTCTGGCTGCTCCGGTTCCCTCCCACAGTCCAAAGTAGGCTAACTGGCGGTTCCAAATTGCCCCTGGGTGTGAGAGTGAGGGTGAATGGTTGTATGTGTGTTGGCCCTGCGATGGCCTGGTGAGCTGTTCAGGGTGTACCCCACGTTCGCCCAGAGTCGGCTGAGATGGGCGTCAGCCTCCCCGCAACTCTAATTAGGATTAAGCGGCTTAGAGTATGAATGAATGAATGAATGAATGAATGAGCTCATGTTTTACTAAATGTTAAAATAACCAGTGACTTGCCTTGGTCCACTGTCGGCTGAGAGAGGCACCAGCCTCCCTGCGACCCTAGTAGGATTAAGCGGTTCGGAAACTGAAAGAATGGATGAGTCAGAGCCCCTTAAACCCTGTTGAAAATCTGTGTAATTATGTGACCATCTAATATGACTGAGCTCGAACGGATTTTGATGAAGTTTTCAGGATGAGTCAGAAATGATACAAGGAACAACTGATTCAATTTTGGCAGGGATCCAGATTATTGTCTGGACGCAGGGAATTTTTAAACATTTTAGCGCGGATGACATCGTCATCCGAGTTACTGTATTCGGACCATACCGAAGCGTAACTGCCAGGCTTGCGTTCGATGGTGTAATCTCATTCCTTTACCTTTCTGTACAACTTTTAGGCCAATTATCACAAAAATAATCCAGTTATTAATACGTCCTCATCCGAGCGCAAGGCCTCTTATTCAAGGCAGGCCCTCTACACAATGCAGTCATATAAATGGCTGCGCGTTTGCATTGTAGGGCTGAAATTATAAGCATATGTTGCATTTTTAAAAATGTCTTAGAATACCATATGGGGGTACTGAACGGCCTTGGCGGAGGTCTGCGCTCTCCAAGTGCTTTTCTAGTTATACATATTGATTCATTAGCATAAAATATACATATACACATGTCCTTTAATTCTGTAATTATACTGTCATTAGTCGATGTGCTGAACAATCTTTGCAAGGAAACAGTTCCCTTTGATTTGGCCACCTGCTTCAGTTGTCTTTCACGTTTTGGCATTTTTACATAGATGTGACCCAAGTAGATAAATATATCTGTCTCTGACAACTTATGCTTAATATTTATCGTTTTGCTACCGTTTACAATACAAATTGGATGCTAGTTGTATGTTAATAACACAGAAGACAAGCCGAGCTGATGCGTGCTGTGCATGGGTGTCCGGTTAAGAAAAAAAAATTTCCTTGCTCTTACTTGTGGGCTCGAAGTTAATCTGAACTTTATTTGACTGTCCTTTTGTCAGCTCCACCCAGTTACTCCCATCTGGTTGAGTCCATGCTGCAATTTCACAAGAGTAGAATCCTCTGTCCATCATCTGCACGTTCTGGATTCGGAATGAAAATTCTGTGTTGCCAGTCTTCACCAGACTCAGACTATACTGCCGACTAGACTCGTACCAGTCCTCTAACTTTAGAACCTGGTCAGGGGTGAGTGAAGCAAGTTTGTGAATGGGTCCACCTCCAGTATACTGGACCAATATGAGGACAGACAGGGACACACCTTCCCTGAGGTTCTTAAGTTTAGCCAGGCAGCTCATTTCAAAAGTGGAGCCACTGGAAGTTGCTTGTTGTCGGCGGTGGGCAATCACACTGACTGCCGGGCCTGGATAAAGTAGTGGGGGAGATTGTGAGGAACAAGGTGACTTATATAAGTGAAGGGTTAATATTATCATGTTTAGACACACTAAGCAGTTTAATTTCTATACAAGTCCACACTTTACCTGGCTGCTGAAGATGTACTTGGTGAAATAATAAAGTAAATGTAAAATTATTTCAAATCTGGGACTCTAGAGACTAGAAAATCCATTGTTCCATCATGAAATCTCATTCCTGGCTCGAACTCACATTCACTGACATGACAGCATGAGATTTTGATCAGCAGGGAGACTTCGGTGCATTCATGCTGGAATTTCAGGAATATTTATTTTATTTTATTTTATTTTCTTGCCAGCAATCACAATCGAGTGCCATAAGACGTGACTAAATTATGCTTATAACCTCTAAGATTCTCTCAGGATACCTGCACATCAGACCACTGAGCTCTATACAACACTGTGCTTCAGCAGGCAAGGCAAAGAATCGATTCATTTGGGTGAACGAGTTGAATTGATTCGCAAACGCAACTGAATCGATTCAACAGCGCTTTGCTAATATAAGAGGTGCTGTGTGACGCACTGTGCAGCAGGCAGTCTCTACGGCAAGATCTCTGATCGTATCACATAGTGAACCTCTGAATCATTGAGCGACCGAGTCGGGGCCGGGTCGCTGAATCGCTCAGTGAACCGCTAAGTCACTGAATCATTCAGCGAATCGCTAACTCGCCGAATCGTTCGGCTAACCGATAACTCGCTGAATCGTTTTTGAACCGCTAACTCGCTGAATCGCTCAGTGAACCGCTTAGTCACTGAATCGCTCATTGAACCACTAACTCACTGAATCGTTCAGTGAATCGCTAACCCGCTGAATCACTCAGTGAATCGCTAACTCGTTGAATCACTCAGTGAAGCGCTAACTCGCTGAATCGCTCAGTGAACCGCTAAGTCACTGAAACGCTCAGTGAACCACTAACTCACTGAATCGATCAGTGAAGCGCTAACCCGCTGAATCGTTCAGTGAAGCGCTAACCCGCTGAATCGCTCAGTGAAGCGCTAAATCGCTGACTAGTTCGCAAACCGCTTACTCGCTGAATCATTCAGCAAACGTTGATATATTTGTGGAAAATTTTTATCTTTGTATATAGTTTTGTAATTTGCAAACTATATCATTCATAGATATAAAAAAAAGTGTGATATCTCTTCAAAGGCAGAGTTAATAGCTCAGTGAGTTAACAGTATGCCTTGCAACTTGGTGATGCGGGTTCGAGCCTGGCAGTGTTTTTTTATTTGTTTGTTTTTTTTGTGAATGAAATGAATCAATATGAATCGATTCGCTACAGTCAAACAAATCAAAAGAATCGAGTTGGATAAAAGAATCGGACTTCCCATCACTAGTATGTTTCGTCCTCGGTTAATAGGTTGGTGAGATATGGGCTTTTATACGTGAATGTCCACATGTGCGACAAGACTTTCGTCAATGACTGCACATGGTACTCAAAACATTAAAATAGTAATTAGGATCCTATGATCCTATCACTGACCATAATATACTTTGGGGAGGTTTTATGGCTTGTGATACATGGTCATTGGAAGCTTGATGAAATTGTAACATATGAGCATATTTTAGCCTGAAACCTGCTCAATAATTAACATAGCAAACCTAAGAATCTTAAGGAGCTTGAAATATAAATTTTTTTCTGATAAGTAACATTTAATTGAAGTTTCCTCACCTTTAGAGGCCAAGCTGACTTTAAATGCCGGAGCTTGATGTTCTGATGTATATTTCCTGACGCCATGGGGAGTGAGTGTCCATGTTGTGATACTGCAAACATATTCACCCACATCTGCATTTGTGGTATGGAGCAGCCGCAGCTTGGAAGTAGCTGGTTCAATTCGTGTAACCATGATGAGACCTGAGTCAATGCGTTCCTTGTATTTATCACTGGGAATGATAGCCCCATTTTCATTCAACGAGGCAATAACATCATTACCACTCTGATTACCACTGGATGAGGCAGCTGAATAGTACCAGCAGACACTCCACTGTTTACCCCAGAACTGGGAAATGTTGGACACTTGACACACAAGTTCTGTCGGATCACCTACGTATTGGGCTACGACTGGAGATTCAAGAGTCACGGTAAGTGCTGGATCTGAAAGAAATAAGAGAGAAATATATCAGTGAAAAATAATGTGTTTTTATAATGTGGAGTGGCACATCAAAAGCTTATTTTTCTATTTTGACATAAAAAAAAAAACCCTAATGCACAATAGTAAAAGTAATCAGCTAGAATTAGTAGATTGTATTTACTGAAAAAATACGGGTCATCATGCATGGCAAGTCTGTGAAATAAAACAGGTAAAATCCATAAAACCATACGGTATGAAACAGGGAAACAACAATGGAGGAATAAGGAAGAAAGAAAAATAATTTGAAACCATTGAAACTCATCATCCATTCATTCATTTTCTAAGCCGCTTACTTCTAACTAGGGTCGCGGGGAGGGTGGCGCCCATCTCAGCCGACTCTGGGCGAGGGCGGGGCACACCCTGGACAACTCGCCAGGCCATCGCAGGGCAAGCACACATACAACCATTCACACTCACTCTCACACCTAGGGGTGATTTGGAACAGACAATCAGCCTACTGTGCATGTGTTTGGACTGTGGGAGGAAACCGGAGTACCTGGAGGAAACCCACGCAGGCACGGGGAGAACATGCCAACAACTATTGAAACTATTATTTGAAATATTTGGTATCCGTCAAACCAATGTGCAAATGCGGGAGGGAACAGGTGGTTTCACCAAAGAAGACTAAGCTATTAGGCTAAAATGGCATAAAGTACAAGAACATTGGATTGTGTAGTGGAGAACAAGGCTCTTTTAGGACTGGCAGGGATTGATATGCATGTTGTGGACGAAAAGTTTTTTAAAAACAGCTTGCTAAAGTAAACTACACGGAAATAGTGCCAACACATATGAAATAATCGTGGCTGGATTATAGATTCTGCTTTCTGGCATAAAGAAGAGTAGTATCCTTAAAAATGCCAGCCCTTAAAAAAAACTTTTTTCGATTTTGATTCTTACAACATATTTAAAAAAAAAAAAAAAAAAAAGTTGGGGCAGTGAAATAATTTCCACTTTGCAATTTATTTTGTAACTTCTCACATCATTTAAAGGACATTCATTGATACCAGGGGAAAAAAAGTGTTGTTTTGTCCCAGTCGTACTGCAAACAGGTCTTAAATTGTCCACGAGTACAGGGTTGACATTGTCACATTTTTTTTTGAATATTGGTCACACATTTTCTACTGAGGACAGGTCAGGACTTCAGGCCTAGTCCAGCACCTGCACCCTCTTCTTCCGCAGCTATGCCTTTGTAATGTGTGCAGAACGTGGTTTCGCACTGTCTTGTTGAAATATGTTTCTGCATTAATTCGTCCAACAAAAAAGTGTGCATTACCTTTGCCTAGGGCACTAATCCAGCCCCATACCATGACAGACCCTAAATTTTGGACTAGTTTAGACTATGTGATGGTAAATCTCAAATGGTTCAAATGGTTTTGCCAAAGTAATTCTGAGCTCTGTGGTTACATCATTAATAGATGAATGATGGTTCTTGATGTAGTGCCATCTGAAGGATTGGAGATCACCGGTGTTCATCTCAGGCTCATCGTGATTACTGTTAACAACACAGCCTGTTTTTTTTTTTTAAGACCACCACCAACCCCACCATCACCCCCTCTTCAGAGGACAACTTTATTACTATTTTTCACAGGGAAATTAAATATCTTCAGTCAAGTACTCAATTAGGTGCTTACCCATCCGTGCGCCCATGCACTTACCTAGTCCAGCCCTGTGGTGTTAATACCCGAACACACAGACAGACGTATACATGGTTTGGACAGATACAAGTTTTACTGGTGGATTTATTACCAAAAAATTTCCAAGTAGACAAAAGGATGGGGAAAGTGGAATGCTACAGTTCATAATAAGAGAAATTCCACCAGTGACTTGCTTTCCAGAAATATTGAGATCGTGAACATAGACAGGTTGAGTGAAAAGTGTTTAATGGGTATTGTGAGCACGTGCCGAAGTCTGTGGGTCCATGTTATACATCCTGGGCTGGTTGAGTTGTTATATGGATGTCTCTTAGGGGACCAAAAAAGTGCCCAAACCAGTCAATGGCCATGATATTTTTAGAAGATCTGAGCTTCTTTTGGTGTGGTAAAACATTTATTTTCTTTGTATACTGTCACACATAGCCTGGCTGGGTACCCTTGCTATATAGCGTAATTATCCTGTACCAGAATGCAGCCCGCACACAGAAAAGCTCAGTGCTAAAGTCCTGAAAAACTCTGAGTTTATACTCACAGAAAACAAGCCCCTGCATGCTCTTCTGAAGGACTTGTTCTCTATGTAGAAAACTGTGAAACAGATTGATCACAACCATGCGTCTGCTCTCTGTGCTGCCATCAGATGGTGAGCGTCAACTAATGCATCACCCAAACCCCCACAGGCAGCTCTGAGAAAAGCCTTTAGTTGGAAGGGAGACAAGCTATCAGCCATTGGCCATGCCCGTGGAGGGATTAGGTCAGTTCACAGTGGGTTTATTTGCTGTCATCTCTTTTGAGTTGCATGACATGCTAAATTTCTCCTCTCCACCTGTTCCAAGAGTACTCGCAGTGAGAAAAGACAGGTGTAGTTGGCTGTAGCAACTTTAGGCAGCTTTGGGGAAAACCGTGGACTCCATTTCCTGCCTGGCCACATGGCAGGAGCATTGCAGATCACAAAAATAGACCAGGAACTTATTTTTAACAGACTGACGCAGGCAGTCGCTTCAGGGATGCTTCTGAAACATGCAGTTTCTGGGATGTTTCTGAATCATTTGGTTAAAAAAAAAAACATCTCTATTAAAGGAATGGCAGAAATGTTAGGAATGGGCAAATCAACAAATTGGTGCTAAAAAAAAAAAAAGGAAAAAAAGGGGAATACACTGGCAAACTCAGTAACATCACTGATGTGCCTGCTATACTTTCTGCTCAGATTCAGTCAAATGCTTGCAAATGTGAAAGAAACCCAAGAGCTTCTTAAGGCAACGAAATGGAATGTTCTTAAATGGCCAAGTCAGTCAGACATATTAAGCAATCCTGTCACTTACTGAAGTTAAAACTGAGAGCACAAAGACCCACAAACAGGCAGGAACTGAAGGTAGCTGCAGTAAAGGCCTGGCAAAGCATTTCATGAAAGGAAAAACACAATCTGGTTATGTCCATGGGCTCCAAATATCTGCTGGTCAATGATTGCAAAGGATTTCCATCCAAGTATTAAAATGATGCTTATATTTATGAATAACATGGATGTAATTTATAAATGAGTAATGGCATATTTTTGTCAAACCCCTTGAATTAAAGCTGAAAGTGTACATTATAAGCCCATGAGGTTTGATTCTTACATGCACGTAAAAAAAAAAAGTGTGCAGCCTCATGTTTTCAGCCCTTGACTTTTCTCCCCTTGACTTAAGTCTGTTCTTTATGTGCAACCTGTTACTCATTTTAGGTGCCTCTGAGGGCTGTATGTAGTATATCAAGTGCATCAATGTGACAAAACACCATAGTGTATTTTAGTCTGGCAGTGGGCCAATACCTAAATAATGTTATTTGCCTAAAGCTACAATAACATTTCTTGTAACACTACGTTACACTGTTAAACAGAAGAACATGCATGTTACACCATATATCCAGGGCTTGGTGTGGGTATTTCTGTGTGGCGTTTGTTTGCATGGTTTCCTCTGGGTACTTTGGTTTCCTCCCACATGGACACTAGGCTAACTGGCTGTTCAAAACTGCCTCTAAGTGTGGTTATGAGTGCGAATGGATGTGTGCGTTCACCCTGCGATGAACTGGAAAGCTGTTCGGGCCTTCTCCCAGAGGTGGGAGACTCCAGCCTTCCCACAACCCTAATAGGATAGAACAGTCGGAAAATGAACGATTGAATAAATGTTATAAAACAATATATTACTAACTACAGAGTATTTTTATACTAATACAGTCTAATGTCATATTGATTATAAAATATTACTGATGAATTATAAAGCACTGAATGGCTTGGTAGCCACACCATACTGAAAGGTGTGAAAGAACCTTCAAAGCTGGATCATTAAATAAATTCTTTTACACACAGCATCTAAACGAGCAAACTATACATTTATGGCATTTGGCAGACACCTTTATCCAGAACAACTTACATTTCATTGTATTTATACAGCTAAACGGTTACGGCTTATAGGGCCTTGCTCACGGGCTCAACGATGGCAGCTTTGCAGTGTTGGGATTTGAATTCACTCTCAGCATCATACTCAGCATCCCAATATTTTAATCACTGAGACCAACGCTCTCCAATGAAGAGGGCTAATCAATGAAACTCTTGCTATTCCTAATTTTAAGCAATGCTTTGCACATGCACACATCTCAATGTGTAATATAGTCATGCCTATAAACAGCCACTGAACTGTGTATTGGACATCTGTTGTTTTTGCCCATCAGATAGTAAGTTATGTAAATTAGGCCATTGAGTGAAAGAGTGAACAAAAATCTTATGGTCTTATGGGGCGTCCACACGGGAAGTGATGACAAGCGACAATGTAAAGTAAAGAAACCAGCAATATTAGCAATAAGAAGCGAAATATTCTCAAGCGATTTGAAATGGGCGGGTACAGAATTCAACTGAACTGAACTTTCATGCGACACGATTCGAGCGATAACCAATCAGAGCTTAAAGGTAGCGTTGATTGACAGATGCTGACAAACACAGAGTTCCCCGAAACCTTTTCTGTAGGGTACAGCAAACACAAGTTTAATTGTTCCACCTACATCGACATAGAAGAGCGGCTCATTATTGCCGTGTCTAAATATCCTGTGCTTTACAACTGCAAACAGAAATTTTATAAGGATAATATCCTGAAATGCGATTCTTGGATCCACATTTCCAAAACGGCCGGCATTTCCCATGAGTAATAGAAGAGGGATTAATGCCAGAGCAACGAAACTTGAGAGCTTCTATACCAAGGCAATCCAAGCACTTGCAGCGACACCGGTGGAAGAAGTGTGTACATCGCAGGGAAGACAATGTTGAAAAATAAACTGCATCATGGTCGGCCTGTGAACTCTTCAGCCCGCCCTCGAAAATTTTTCTGTGTCATGATGCACAAGAGTTTCCATTCTATACTTGCTGCACAATAATAACAATGAACAAATAAGCATCTTTATTATGAGAATATAAGCTGAAATAAACTAAAATATTAGATAATGATAATCAAAACTACCATGGATTTACCTTGATGCTGCTCACACTTTCACTCGGAAAAATCTTTAAACGGGGAAATGTGCGAGAGGGTTACCTAGGCAGCAAGAGCTGACAACGCATGAAAGGGAAAGGGATTCGCTTACTTCACAAGGCAATTCGTGTGTGGCGGCAAAGCGATTCATTCGTCACTTGTTGCTTCCTGTGTGGATGCTGCTTCAGAGGGCTCTCTCGATAGCAGTGGTGGCTCAGAAGGTTGGGGGTTCAAGCCCCTGTATCTCCAAGTTCCTACTGGTGGGCGCTTGGGCTTAATTCCCTTAACCCTCAACTGATCAGTTGTATAAACAAGATAAAAAATGTAGGATAAGGGCGTTTGCCAAAAGC
>JBCNYH010000009.1:20140788-20150858 GCA_039654325.1 Tandanus tandanus
TATATATATTTTTTTTTTTAACTTATATCTTACGAACATGTGAAAGCCATGAGGATATGTTATCATCTGATGATTCTTGTTACAACTCACATTGTTGCGAAGCTGTTTTACAGGAAACAAAATTTGGTTAAGAACTTAAACTTATGATTTTAAACCTCTCTATCTTAAACCTCTTTATAATTTCTCAATAAATTCTATACATCCCTAATGAACAAGTCTGCGGCAACAGTGGCAAGGAGAAACTTCCCCGGGTTAAGTAAGAAGCAGACCTTGAGAGGAACCGGACTCGAAATGGAAATCCATGCTCATTTGGGCGCCACCATATCAAATCATATAGCAGGAAATTCACTGCAGTTTAACATGAAGTCTAGTTGGTTATTTCGTAACTGTAATGGTGATTGTAGTCCTAAATCAATTTAGCAAAAGCTTGTATATGAGTCGAGTATATTTAGGTCCATATGGAACATCATCAGCAGGAGAGATGAGAACTAAAACCAGATATCTGCCAGATCTCTCTACGCCCGAGAACCGCGAGATCTGCTCCTTTACCTAATCAAAGGCTAATTAACCAAAATGCTTGACTAAATAAGTAAGTTTTTAGCGTAGACGTAAACACTGAGTCTGTGTCTGAGTCCGGAAGTATAACAGCCAGATGAGAGAGGATTATTTTTATCATCTGTTAGTTTTGAGAATTGTGTTGCACTAAGAACTAGCAGCACCAAAAGTTTTTCTACAGCTAACTCTCCTTCCATTTTACCTGGAATTGCCGTTTGCACGAATGTCCCCGTGGTCTTTTTTTAGTGTGCACGTGTTATTGGGAGCATGTCAGATGCAGTGAGAACCTGACAGTGATGTGGGAAAGATGTAGCATGAACTAGAAAGCTGCATATTTTTTCTATTTTGATGACGTCCCTGCTGATCAGCAAAATTTTCAGGACACAATGCAGTCTTCATGGTCTTCGTCTTCAAGTGTGCTGGGCTGCTTGCAGTTGACTCTGCTTGTATAAAGTTAAGGGTGTACACACATGTAAGCGATATGGCCACGAAATAGTGAGACTTTTTTCCGGTTGTTTTCGGTTTCGGCTGGCAGCTAAAAATGCGCGGTCTCATCGAAAATCTTCGAGCATAGATTATCGTTGAGGATCCGTGACCCTGTGTGTCATGCATTGTATTGAACCTGCCCTTAAAATGTAAATAAAACAAATCCAAGTGCTTTCTTTAATGACTTTTTACCCTATTTTTCTCTGTATATTTTCATGTAACCTCCATTTGATTGTCTCGAGTCCGGTGGGTCCGGGTGAATTAGTTGTGTATTCCAGCATGAGCTGCTCAGCTTTGGCTTATGGGACAGCCTGCATGAGCGCGGAGCTGCACGTAGAAACCCGCGCCTTCCTCCTCGATGCGTTCATTCCATGTCAGATCGGAGCATAATTACCTGCTAGAGGTTTTTAATAATTAAACCTGGGGATTTATTATTTATTTTAGATGAGCGTAACAGACTAGATCGGCTTTCCAACTCGCGCTGAAAAGGGAAAATCCCGGAGAGATTATGTGGGAAATCCAAGTTGAACTCGTGATTCCAGGAAAAGTAAATAAAGAAAAATACAGCAATAGGTCACTGCATAGCTTCTATACGTCCCGTGTAATGCATCCCAAAGATTCAGATCCTGGCGCAACAGATCTGAGATGCGCGTTCCTCTGTCTGTTGGAAAAGCAGCTTGAGCAGTAAGTACACTGACACCGGAGCAACAAATTATATTAAGAAATAATATTCTATTTTCATAATACGTGTGTGAGATGGCAAGAGGCACGTAGGAAATATGCAAATTTTTTTCTTTTGAAAACGAAAGTGTAAATAGAGGTACAGGTCTCCCGCCGGCCGCCTCTTTATAGAAGGGGCGGATACGCGTGACCTGTGCATCATTTCGCGGGTTTTTCTTTGTTTTAAAGAAAAAAAAAAAGGTCGGATTCGTGTGACGTGTCATAATTTCATGGGTTTTTCTTTGTCAAAGGGGGCGGATTCGCGTGACGTGCAAAAAAACAGTCGCTTGAGCCGTTCGAAAACAAGCAAAAAGGACCGAACTGTTTCCGAAGCTCTTCGCTCGTATCCCAGCCGCTCTGAATTCGCACCAAATTTTGAGCAGGTCCAAAACTTATTTTCCAAGACCGCAAATACGGACATTTACCTAAAATTCCACTGACTACCTCCGAAAATATATTCAATTACCCTCAAACTAAAATTCGCGTCTACATTCGGCTGTGATTGCTTACATGTGAGTTCGGCTTAAAGTTGTTTGACTAAAGGGTTAATATTTATGGCATTTTAATACAAGTTAAAGTATTAAACATACATCTAGTGACAGTAGGTCTGTTTTTTTATGTTTTTGTAGATGTGTTTTCTTTAGATATGCTATTTTCAGGCTTTATAAGACATTTTGTCGGTGTTCTGTTTATTCTTGGTGTTCCCTACTTGGCAGAAATTTAGTTTGTTGTCGTTGTTTTTTTAAATAGAAAACATTTTGTATTTTGCATTTCATTTATAACTAAAGTAATGAGTTTTTATGTCTTTTACAGGATTCATTAAACTGGTCCTCCGTCTGCAAAATGACAAAGGCCTTTTCATTACCTCTTTGACTAATAAGATTTTAGCGCACGTTTTAAATTCCATCACGCCCGCAGTGCTGAACAGCAGTACCGAGAGTGGGACTCCAAAGTGCTGTCCTGTCAGCAGTGCCTTTGTTTCAGTTACGACAGAGCTAATGACCCATTTAGCTGCATCATTAGCCTCACAGGAACAGGCTGTCATCATCACAACCTTAAGGTTGTTGGCTATAGTTCTCACCCAGTCGAGAGAACCGCTCAAAATAATGGTATGGAAACATGTTGTGGGACCACTGGAAGTATTAGCACATGTAAAAGAGGACTCCTATACACTGCCTGTCATGGCAGTTCTTCAAGCAGTTGCGAGGTAAGGTCTGATTTCATACTGTGTGGCACTTCTAACCTGGTTATATGAATTATTTGGATTGCACTTTAAAGTATATAAGCCTTGTTCAGAAAACGTGCCTTCTGCTTTGACTTCAGACGAAGTGTACCAGAGGCATTTTGGAGCATTTTGAATGTGTGCGTTCCATGTTAGGGGCTATTCAGAGTGCTATGTGTAACACATTCACATGAGCTGTTTTAATGTAGGTGTTGGATTGCACAATCCAGACCACATAATGTTGATGCGCCAGTGCCAGTTCCAACAGGAGGTGCGGTACTAATATCTCCAAACATGTCTGGGCTTCATAGTGGGTTACAACGTACATGTAAAAGTACTTCTTGCTTGTCCCCGTGTTAAGCAGCACCCAAGTGACCTACTTGTTCGATATCATACACATATTGTACATACACTCTCTTTATATCTGTTTACACCTACAGTACATTTTACTTCAGTTTATAACTGCACTTTTTATTGTGTCAACTGATGCCCTTCTAAGATTCATTTTTTTTTGTGTCACTCATTTTTAATAGATTTTTTTTTTTTTTTTTTTTTTGTAACCAGATTCTGTCCATTGCATTAATGCAGGGAAAATACACTGAACAAAAATATAAACGCACGAATCGAAAATGCTGAGTTCAATTTGACCTATAATGAAATCTGCTCATAAACAGTGTTTATTGGTGGAATGTATGATTTGTTCTGCTGAATTCTGGTAACCCACCTCTCATACTACATCCCTGTGATAATTATGAGTGTCATATTGCATAACATTGAGTTGGTCAGTCAGTGTGACCAATACACAGGGAACCCTTGCACCAGGGCCTGTAAAAGGCCACCCCGAAATGTGCACTTTTGTCTCTAGTCACAATCGGCCAGCATATTCACCTGATATGTCACCAATCGAACACCTTTCGGATGTTCCAGATCAGCGGGTGAGACGACGTGTTCCAGATCCAGAAAAACGTGGCCCAGCTGCGAGTTGTGCTGCAGGAGGAAGGGGACAACATTCCACAGACCACTTTTGATCATCTCGTTAAGTCTAAGATGCGTGGACACACTCGGTGCTGTGAACTTTGCCCTCTGACCCCTGGTTGGTTCAGGCTGTGATATCTTATGAATTGTGAATGTTTGTTTTGGGTCAGTATTAAGTTTGGGAAAAAAAAAAATTTGAGCGTTTATATTTTTGTTCAGTGTACAAGATAATAAATTTAGCTTGTTTTATTACTGCAGTGTAATAGTTTATGGCAGCTTAAATGGCAAAGCCGTGCAGTAGATCCTTTCATTCTAACTCCCAAATACTGTAAAGAGGACTATAATGGACATGACAGTCCTGTAAACTAAAATTTACAATGCAATAAAAAATATAGGCAGAAGACAGCAGCAGTTTCTCCACTAAAACGTTTACTGTTATTACTTTAACTCTGTATCGCAGGAGTCCTGTTTTGCTCCAGCCTGATTATAAAGTGGAGGCACTAATGGACGTCATGTTATTTTCAAGAAGTGCGACTGAATCGGTGCAGTGTGCAGCACTTATCTTGCAAGTGGAAGACGGGTAACTATAGAAAAGATGCTTTATTTTATTTTTTTTGAACAGTACCATTGTTAACATCATTCATTTTATTTTCACTTGTTTTTCTTTAGCCATGAAGCTTTAAAGCGGAAAGCCATTGATGTAATCCTCGCCCCTCTGCTCTGTGCCACCGCGTCCTCTTTACAGCCTCATGAACCAGGTGCAAAATATACCTCACATTCAGTACTTTAAATGCTTCTTGGGTGCAAAGTGAGGTAGCAAAAGTCCTCTGGTCTAAATATGATGTATCTTATCCGGTGTGGATTGCATTGCTTACTTGCTTAACTGAGTCTGAGAGCACGTTTTTTTTTTCCTTAGCAATTTTAGGATTAATATAAAACTGACACGTTCTCAATTTATTTCGACGGTAATTTGGATATGTAAATGTTGATCGAATTTCCCTTTTTCCACAAACAAAATGAAAAGATTTGTATTTTCCTCAGCAAATATAAATGGGGTGTGAACGTTTGCTCACTCGTGTTTTAAAAGGGGTTATACCGAGGAGTTAATCAGACTACAGCTTCTTTCCACAGAATTCTTATGGTCCCCGGGATTTATCATGTTCTGTGATACAGTTGGGGTTGCGCTACTCATTTTGCGAAAGCCCGGTCAGTTCTCTGATGGAGAAATGTTTTATTTTTTGGGGGTTTTTTTCGCTTTCATAGCGGCGCTCCTATGTGCGCTCTCAGCCTGCGATTCTGATGGACTGTTATGCAGCGCTCATAGCTCAGAGCGTGCGGAGCTCACTTGACCTTTTATAAGAATAAAAAATCTTATATGTTCTTGTATGTAAATAAAACCTATAAAAATCTTGTTTTAGTTCTTTGTTTCTGTGCAGTATGCACTAAGCTCTTTCTAAATTCAAAGGGAAAAAAAAATCACAGGAATGAACCATGTGGAATTGTTGCTAGGAGAGACGGGAGCAGAGCCAAAGAGCAGCAGTTAGGACATATAAAACTGGTCGTGGTTAGCGAGATGTGCTTGTGTTACATCGTGGCTGTGTTTGAGAATAAACCTGTTCTTTAATGTGCCACCAAAGTAGTAGTTGTACCTGACTTCAAATCTGGCTGTATATAACATTAGAAAATCCCTCCTGCACAAACTCTGGATCCAAACTTTGCAACATGGCAGATGAATTTTGGCCTTTTTAAAGTTTATTTATTTATTTTTTTTACAACATTGGTTTTAATCTCATATTTTTCTCTTGTCGTTGTAGATAAGCTAAATCGCTACATCTCACACTTGAAGACGCAGCTATCCAAGAAAGCATTCTGTGCGTCTCTGCTTACTCAGAGCCTCTCCAGCGTAGCCGAGCGCATATGTAAGGTATGCTGAGCAATACTCATTTATGGATAGTAATAAATGATGATATTAAGAAAGAAGAGTAGGTCATAATGTTAAGTAACAACAAGCCATTATTGTTCAAGAGACATTTCGTTATGTAAAAGAAACTCAGCGGAAACATAAACAACATGGGAAGATATTAGAAAATGTATGCGGAGCGGATGGCCATTACACCCCCACATTACAGTTTGTGGGCATTTTATCATCATTCATATGTGATTTTCCCGTTTCAGTTTTATCCTCTTGTGATATAACAACATTGGCTCTTCTGACAGAGCTTTCAAATAGATTTCGGGGGGTGGCTGTGGGGATTTGCCAATTCGACCACCAGCTCATTCGTGAGGTCGGGTGCTGTTACAGGGTGAGGAGGCCGGGGTTAGCTTTCCACCTCTTTCAAAACTTACTGACGGGGTTCAAGTCAGGGTCTGTCCTGGCCTCTTGAGTTGTGCCGTCATGCAGGAGCGTGTTTGATCTAGGTCTCTTAGCTCCAGTAGAGGGGAAATCGTAATCCTACAACATACAAAGACATTATATACAATTATATGCTTCCAGCTTTGTGGCAACAGATTGGGGAAGACCCACATATGGGCACGATGGTCAGATAATGGTCCATAATTTTAGCCATATAGTGTGACTCATTCTGCAAACAGTGCATCTAAATAAGAATCCCGTGTAGTGGGACTCAGCTGAATAACAGTAACTGTATGACATTTAACATAAATAAAAGTGAAATACAGCTGACAATCATGACACACATATGATAAGAACTCATTATGCTTAATCTTAATGTTTATATTAGGTGAATGTATTATGTTTTTATTAGTATTTCTTTTATTCTGTCATTCCCCCCCATACTTATCTGTATTGACAATGAAACGCACATCCCTTGGACATAAAAATCCATCAAGAATTTAATATAGCTGTGTGATTACTACTCATTTCGTAGTTTTAAAATAATCAACTTGTAATAAATAATAAAGAAGAGTCAGTTTAACACTGAAAACAAGACTAAGGGAGATGAACCTGTACGAAATGAAATGTACACTCTTTTATTTCTGTTTTGCCCTGGAAAGAAACCCCTGCCTGAGTTTCCTGTTCAACTGATTGGCTCTTCTGTGATAAAACTTCTGAATATATGCATGGGCCGTCTACCATTAACATCTGTTTCCTTACTGGAAGCTGGTATATTTCCTCATCTAATTGGCTGTTACAAGGTTCAGCGATGCAGTATCGACCTGCTAGGTGACCTCACTGTTTATGCAGGTAAGAAAATGAGATTATATTGTTGCAGTGCCCTCCTCACAGTCTAAAAAGCAAGTAAATTAATCATTTATGTCAGGGCCTTTTTTTTTTTTTTTTAAATAAAGAATTAGTGATGTATTAATCAGATTGGACAGCTAGTTGCTCACATGTACATTTGCACCCACATGACTAAACAAAAGCAAGAAAAAGGCAGAAAGTTTTGTACTATTAGGGTTGCAGGGAGGCTGGAGCCTATCTCAGCTGACTCTGGGTGAAGCACGGTACCCCTTGAACAGAAGTAGCATGTGTACCTCAGCAAAAACACACAGAGAGAGAGAGAGAGAGAGAGCGCCGGCATAACCAAAAGGAGAAGCATAAGGAAGACAGACATGAGGGCACCCTGGGACATAAAGCAATCAGCCACTCCACTGTTGATGGACAGTAATCTAATTAATTATACGAATTAATTATAAACTGATGGCACATTCATTGCATAGCATGAATTAGGAGTAACTGAAAAATATAAAATGGGTTTTTGATGAAGTCACACATTAGACTGATCGTCCGCAATCTTTTCCGAACGCAGGGTCCTCTGTGCGGCACTGTTATCACTCTAATTCCTTTTTGTTAATTTTCCAGAAAGTATGGAATTAATGCAGGAGGCTTTTTCCGTTCTCCTGCAGTATCTGCAGTGTCCTGACTCCCATGCTACAGTAAGTGTGTAGTGAGTCTCAGTGAGTGGTTTGTATTTGGTATGGAGTTTCATTCATTATGCCATTAAAATATTATGGAGTGTTTTTTTCTACCACATTGCAGATGTGGGTTCTTTATCCGTGCACTCGGCTGCTTTAATTTCATTATACTTTATAATAAGTCATGTGCTTTCTAGGTTTTGAAAAAAACACATCAGGCAATTCATAAATGGCTCAGGATCTGTTCACCATCAGATTTATGGAGGACAGTTATACATGGTGAGTACCCACCTCACAGTACAAATTATTTAAAATTTCCACCAGATTATTTCAAATTTACTATGTAGATGTTAGCAAATATATAAACTGTATGTATGTATGTAGGTGTGAAAAATAAAGATTATTATCCCCCCTATGAAATTAGGGGCTCATGATCAGGAGGTTGTGGGTTCGAATCCCCGTTGGACCTCCACCGTGCCGAGACCCTTTATACACCTTTATACACCGATCTGCCATGACATTCAAAAACATTATGAACACGGACAGATGGAGTGAATAACATAATTCTTGTTACAGTGGGGCCTGCCAAGCCGTGGGATGTGTTAGTCAGAATGAGAACGGTCAGTTTTTAAAGTTGGTGTGTTGAAAGCAGGAAAAAATAAGCAAGTGTAAGGATATGAGTGACTTCGACAAGAGCCACATTGGGATGCAGCTGATGGTGGAGTTGTTAGGGTGCTGGGCTCATGATCGAGAGACCCCCCCTGGGCAAGGTCTTAACAACAAGTGTGCCTCGGTCCACCCAGAAGTGTAAATGAGTACCTGTAAAAATACTGGGAAGGTAACCCGTGATGGATTAGCATCCCATCCAGGAGGGGTTGAACTCCTAGTCACTTCACAATACAGAAACCGGGGATAAGCACCGGCCTGATGAGCCACTAGGCTCGGGTGTAGAAGCCCAGCAGACTTACCTTATGAAATTAAGATTTTTCCAAGTGCCTTTTTAACAGCAAGGAATTTTCAACGTAGCATTTCCGTTACTCTAAGGCTTTAAGTAAGGGCTCTAAGGGCTCTAATGATTCTGAGACTACAATTCCCGACTTGGCTACGTCATTTTCTATAGAGGTGTGTGGTACAAGTAACAAACCATTACATGTTCGATGTGATTCATGTTGAAAAAAATCCATTAAGGTCAATAAGTGCAAATAATGTGTGAACGAATGTTTATAATTTTGCCATGTTATGACTGATTGATTAATTGATTTATTTTTTAATGTCAAGTTATTTGTTGGAATACATCCCTTTATCTGTAGGCACTTCATCCAAAGAAGGCGAATTGTTTGCTCACTGAAATATGAAGAAAAAAAAAAAAATACAAAAAAAAATCAATAAACTTCTATGGGGTGTACTCTTTTTCAGATGACTGTTCCATTAAGCCATTCTTTTTTTTAACCCCCGACACCCCAAAAAAAATAATTAATAAATAAAATATAAATAAATAAATACAATTTAATGGGGAAAAAAAAAAAAAAAAAAAAAAAACCATTGGCGGATCCGCCAAACAAGGAATAAAAAAGGAATGGCCTTTGGCTTTTGGAGATAAAAGGAACGTTTGGGTTGTGTGTTTGTGGCCAGAACTCTTCCAGTTAATGAAGAAACATGTGTGTGATGGACGGTGGGAAGTGAGGGATTCAACTCTTGAGTTCATTACACAGCTCACAGTCAGCCTCAAAGGTACAGTAATGGGAACCAAGGTGCTTCCAGCCCCACCCACTTTCTAATTTGATATAGAAACATCCCAATCTCATAGAAAACATTCTTCTATATATTGCAAACAGTGATTTTTCTTTCTTCTTGCCTTGTTCAGGTCATAGTAAATATACCGAAACTCTTCATAGTAGTGGCATGATCTCAGCGTTATTCACGTCATTGTCAGATATAGAAAGCTATGTCCAGGCAAGTGCAGTGGCGGCTCTTGGAGAGGCAGTAACTACATCTGATGTCTGCGGTGATGTGCAGGTGAGAATTTTATTTATCATAAGATTTATTTTTTTTTTTTTTTGGATTTTCCCCCATTTTTCTCCCTAATTTAGTCGTTTCCAATTCCCACCCATCACCTATTGCCTTCCCTATCACACGACCACCACCGACCAGGGAGGGGTTGTAAGCAAGCACATGCCCCCTCCGTGACATGCGATGCTGCCGCCCGCCTCTTTTCGAACTGCAGCGCATGCGTATT
>JBCNYH010000009.1:20197248-20208044 GCA_039654325.1 Tandanus tandanus
TGCTAGGATGAGTTTGTGTGTGAGTGACCTTGACCTACTTTTCAAGGTCACAGAGGCAAAACTGTATATTAGGTTTCGGGACATTTACTTGCCGCGCGCTGAAGCTGGGGCTTTCAAACTTGCGATGTTTGTTCTATATTGGCGTATTATGAAATGGTCCTTTAGGTGGGAGCGTCTGGACCCCTGTGGTCTATTTTCCAAAGTCTGTTTCCTTGAATGGATGATAAATCCGTTTGATGTAGGAACTGTAAAGTTAAAGCGCTAATGACAGTCAACCCAAGCTTCTTTTTAACACACTGAGCACTTCTTGATTTCATAGCATAAACAATACCAGTCTAAAGTTGAAACACACCCAATGTTTTCAGTTTTATTGAAATTTAAGCACCCCCAGTGCTGCTAACTGGGTTATCAAAGGCCGGCCATGTCTCACACCGTCTGTGGCGAGAGGCGTGTAAAAGAACCATTGCTGATTTTCGTCAAGAGGAGGCTGCATAACCGTCAGCATGTTTCTGCCCTGCGATGGCCTGGTGAGCTGTCCAGGGTGTACTCTGCCCTCGTCCAGAGTCGGCTGAGATGTGTGCCAGCCTCCCCGCGACTCTAATTCGGATTAAGCGCTTCAGAAAATGAATGAATGAATGAAAGTTAAGCAGTTCAAGTCAGGTGAATGACCCGAAAAGGAACAAAGGAAAGTGATACGTCAAAACTACCTAGGAAAAAAGAACAATACGACTCCAGACAGTGTCCAGACTTAAACCCCTGGTTTGGGATGAAGTGGGCATAAGGGTGAAGGTGAAGCAAACAATAAGTGCAAAATATTTGTGGAAACGCCTGCAACAGTGTTGGGGAGAAAGTCCGGAATAATATTTGATTTCTATCATCAAAAAAGAAAACCACAAGACAGAATTGGTGCTGATATTAGATGGGAGGGCAATACTTGAAGTATTAGGGTTGGCCTAAACATTGTTTTTATATCTCGTGATAATAATAATAATAATAATAATAATAATAATGATAATAACAATAATAGTATTTATTTATCTGTGTGTGCTTTCTTGTTTCTTAGTTTCCCTGTTGGGAAAATTATTTGGTGCAGCTACTATAATAAAATCACAATTAAAGGATCTAATCCATGTAATCAGGAGTGACTGGTTTACACTCCGTACATAAATAATATGTAGTACACCATCCATAAATAATAAATAAATGTATACTTACAAAACACACCATCAATGACTACACACTTCTTATCTATTATGATGCCTAGGTTATTAAAAATGGGATGTTGCTATAAGAATGAATGCATCATTTATCAGTAATCATTTTTTTATTTATGTTACTTTTATAGATATAATTAGAGCCTTGCCGTTCTAGACAATTTCCCAACACCATCAGATTCAAAACATTTTATCACGCTGTGATATTTATCAATGTATTTTCCATATAATACTCATAGCACATTCTTTGTTTATAAAAAAATAAATAAATAATGGTTTTACTTAGTGATCATTCGGGAATGACATCATACTGCTCCATGTGTGCTACTTAAAATCCAAGCGACCCCAGTGTAAAGCGCCTCCCTGCTGCCCAGGCTGCCTAAGTGTTGCACCAAAGTATTTAATATCCAGGTCTTGCCTTGCCTCTATGAGTTTGTACAATCTTGTTCTTTAACTGTCAATAAAATGGATGCATGCACTTGAAAAAACCCCCAAAAAACACACACAATCTGCTTAAGCAAATTTAGTTGTCTCCTTTATCTCAAGATATGTATACCTGCAGAAGTCTCCATCGTGAATTGAGATTATCGTTTCTCTTCAGGTTGTTTGGAGACAGTTGAACACCAGGCATTTGAAAGTGAGTGGCTAATTCATTGACTTGATTTACGTCATCCTGGATCCGAGCTATCCTCTCCTGGAACCCCTGGTTAATCACAGGAAAGTGAAGGAATTTAGACGAAACATGATTAAATATTTACAGCATTTTTTTGTCTATCTATGAATGGTGTGCGTTTTCAGAAGCAGATTTGCAACAAACAATCATGACCATAGTCCCCGGCTAAGAAGCCTGAAATACATTTCATTCCATACTATATATCAAGTGATTATCGAATGAGCCGAAGTATGATCTAGCTAATTATCCGGTAGAGTAACTATGCCATCAGAGGGGTGGATAACACCATCAAAGACGAAAAAAATTTTCCCTATCATATGAGAGCTGAATTCTATATTCGTTTTGTTATTCAGTAAAAATATTTTTAAAGTAGACAATCACGATACTATTGTTAAGATCAGACTCCCGGAGACACGAGGTATGAGGGTCAAACAAATAATTTATTAAACAAAAAGACAAACTGGCCTTGGAAGCCACGAGAAAACAAAAGCACTATAAACGGGGAAACAAAACAATCCACGAGGGGCTAACAAAACTGACACGGAAAAGAATACCGAATCCGGAACCTACGGGAGAAGTTTGGCCGGATTGTGGAAGGTAGCAGGTGATGAGGAGACGAGATGGTAGAGAACAGGAGAGGGAATCTGACTTGAGCAGCTTCGACAGGTGAGAGAGTAGGAGTCCAAGACGCTACAAGGAGTGGCTGAGAAAACGCGCAGCTCCAATGAGGCTAAACGAGTGACTGCGGGAGGTTAAATAGGGGACCTAATCAGTGTGGGGAAAGGAGGTGAATATCATTAAAACTGGAGACTGGGAACGCGGTGTGTGAGAGCCGGGGCGAGAGTTCGGAGTGGACGGGACAACTATGTTGCATGAACCAGTTATGCAATAATCATTCAACTTATCTGATGGCAATGATGCAATAATTCAGCTACAGTATTAAGAATTCTTTGATGGCTTTCCACCAATCAGAAATGAAAAAAATATCTTGACTTAATAATAATCATATTTATTATAAATAAATTATAAATAAATAAGTGATATATATATATATATATATATATATATATTATACTGTATAATTTCTACAAAACTCCAATGCTTAATACTTGTCTACGAAACATCGGTGCCGATATTGACTGCATATCATGTGTTGGGTAACATATCAAATGAAGCTGCCAGCCACCTCACACATTTGGAGACGCTTGGAGGAAAGCACTATCCACCCCTTGTACATTCATAAGCTCATATATATCACCACCCATGATTTTGGTATTTTTGCTACCTACGTGTTTAGCTTAGAACATCTGAAACTCGATTACTACTTTACTAGCTATACCAGCTAGACTAGTAGAATGACCTGTTGCATGTCATTGTGTACGGTATGTTTGCGTTCCATAAGATCATAAGAATGGCCCTCCAGCCAAACAACTGTTGGAAGCGGTCCTGTAATAATCCCTTTCTACTGATGGATGAGGCTGAGGAAGGATAAACTGTACACAACAAAAGATGGTCTACGGTCTAGAATCAGTCAGTTTAGAATTTCTAAAGTAAGATATACCTAACAAAAAGGCAACTGGGTTATTAAATTCCCAGACATACCACAACATTAAAGAAAATCAACCTTAAAGTATAGAATAGTCACACAGACCCAAAAAAAAGTTTGTCTTCTTTTGCATTAGTATGATTGATGTATATGCACCAAGTTAATTGTAGGAGCTATTTGTCAATTATTCGAATCATCATTAAAACTTTCCTCTGAAACTAATTGCAATATGCATATGCATGACTAATTACAATAGGCATGACCCCAATAGTCTCATTTGTCTCACCCTTCAGTTGTTTAATTGTTGAATCACTTGTATCAGTACAGTGTGATGCCAAACACTAACCTTAACCATGTCGATGTGGTCACTTAAATTGTCAACAAGTAAGTCTCCAACCGGGTCCCAAGAATTCTTTTCAATTTCAGCATGTTGTAGCTGGTTCTCTAAGTGATCTGCTGCCTCCTCAAACTTCATCAGTCTTTGCAAAGCTAGCTCCAGCTGTTGATGCCACTCTGCTGCATCTGCACCCAGGTTCTTCCAAAGTTTGCTTACATCCTCCGCCTCCTTGCGCAGAATGCGTTCTACATTTTGAATTCTTTCCTCTGAGCCGACAACTTAAGAACACATAGGGAGCAAAGGCAAAATACTTTAAGCACATGTATGTAACAGTACAGGTGTGCATAGTTTTATAGTGTCTCTCTAACACCATATCTATAATACGTGATGAATACGGTGTTAAAAAAAATACTATCTTGAATTTCCAAGTTACAAAGTGGCACTTTGAACATATAGGACACAATCATAAAAGCAAGCTAATTATAATAACGCTATATATAATATGGATATAATCCATATATATAATCCAGTGTCACCTAAATGATGATTCCACGTAAGATAGTTTACACTTCTGTAGTAGCAGCATTAAATTAGAAAAGTACTAGCTTACAAGTTGGGATTTTTATTTTTCAAAAATGCAGTTAAAAACTCTGCTTTGTAATTCATGTGAAAGTTTGTTTAACAAAAGCACAAAGAAAAGATTTTCATAACTTTTTTACTGATCAACTTAATTGTTAAACAAAGTTAGAATGTAATGCCTGCAACACACTCAACAAAAGTTGGTACCGAGGCATGTTTGTCAGCATCAACTTTCCTTTTTAATAATTTTAGCTTTTAATAATCTGGAAACTAATTGTTTCAGGTTTGCAATTGGATTTTTTTTTTTGTCTGTTCGTGACTGATAGAAGGCTTGAGCCCCTCAACAGTCCCTGGTCTCTTCTCCTCTCCATAATACTGTACACCCTACATTTTCAATAAGAGGCAGATCGGACTAGCAGCATGCCAGTCGACCACACTAGGAATCCAGACTGTTGAAATTAGTGCAGAATGAGGCCTGGCGTTGTCCTGCGGAAATAAGCATGAGTTTCTTGGGGAGACACATTGCCTTGATGGCAGCAAATGTCTTTTTAAAATCCCAATATGTGCCTCCATGTCAATAGTACATTCAAGCGCATCAACCTCACCCATGCTGTGGAAACTGATGCAACTTTTTCATAAAACCCCCAACTTCACAATTGCAAGTTGAATTCATTAGGAAATATCACTTTTCCACATGAATTTTGACTATAAAATTAATATATCCATAGTCCATGGACTTCATTGATGTTGTTTAGTTGTTGGTCTGTTTATAGATCTTGGCATGAAACTTGACCAATCACTATCCAGGAGCCACATAGCTGAAAAAGTCTTCAGAGAAACAAATACCATACTGAAGTTTCTCTATAGAGAGAAATATGGATACAAGAACAATAAAATCTGTTGACTGCCATTTTGATTATGCCGGCACCTCAAACAATTCTGAAATTCGGTTATAAACCATATAAGAATAAACTCATCCACTATTTACTTAATGCCCTCCCTGAAGGCGCATAGGCTTTAACAAATTCAAGAAGGTCACTATGTTGGCACTGCACCGCGTTCTCTTAGCTTAGGAAATAAAAATAAATGGAAATAAATAAATGAATAAAATAAATTTAAACGCACTCATCCCACAATTTCCTAAAATTTTGCAGTATTTTGGGGGGTGGGGGTGTCATAGTGAAAGAGGAATGGCATACCTCTTTCAACAGGTGTCTGTTTCCTTTCTTGACCAGGCAGGTCAATCAGAAAACTCTTCACATTATCAAGTGCTTCATTTAGTAAAGGCTCTTTTATGGTCAGCTTCCTCTTGAAATCCTGTAAAAAAAATAAAACACGATAAGATTTATATACAAATGCAGCCAACCTGCAACACCTCATGCCTGTAAGATGAGTCCGCATGATAACCCTGAGGTCATTGTGGTGATTCCACAGAGGTATGTGCTTGTCCGACCTCGCAGTGAGCAGTCTCATTGTGGACAAGCTAACCCATTGGAGTACCCCGACTGGAAGCACCATGACAATACCGTCAGCTCTGTGCTCACTCACATACTGTAAATCTGGGCACCATTTCCAACAATTCCATGGTCCATTTGGAAATCCAAAGGGGAAAGTCAGCACACACTCTTCCTTTTTTTTTTTTTTTTTTTTTTTTTTTTTTTTCTCACTTTGTAAAGCAAAAGCCCACATGGAGTAATCAAAAAGTCAGAGAGAGTAGAATTCACGGAGTGTGCTCCACATGCTCTTTCACTTTCCTTGATTACTTTAAACCTTTTTCCTGGAAATTTCCCTTTTGATGAGATTCTGTTATTATGTGCAGGAATAATGATGAAGGTTGAAATGGGAGCCTAAGTGGGATTTTGAATATATGGGTAGCGCTTTCACCAAGTGGCATGAGTTATCTGATTGGGAACACAGCCATTCTTCTAAAAAAATATACTAAAGCCAACAAAAGCAAATATATGCTTTAAAGCAAACCAAGGTCGGCGCACCTTGCATGCACACTGGTGTCCGTAAATCTCTAAACCACCATGCAATGAGGCAGCCGTTAGTAGAAAACTCCCACCAATCTCTCAGATTGCTGGTTCAACAAATGACCCATATGTAGAAGTAGCTAAAACACCAGCTGCATCCCTGTCCTTTCGTCAATACAGGTGGGAAATATCTAATTCTTCCACCTAAATTATCATAGACCAACAAAATCATAAAGGCACTCCCTAATCCTAAACATCCAATTAATTACGCACATGTGACTGTAAGTGATCACAAAATGGATCAGACTAGAGATATATCCTTACACAAGCCTCAGCAAAAAAGATCTGGACTCTGCCAGCATATATCCAAGTCTGCTTCGGATGCAAAACCTCAGGTTACTTGGGAGTTAACAGGCCGCAATCCTGGTAAGTGTCATTGTTGTGGGAAGCTGGGACATTGGGCGGACGACTACAGAAAAAAGGTGCCAGCTTCATCAAGCTCCTGCACCAGCTGACACCAAGCCTGGCTCTGACCATTATCCCACCCAGTGGGAGTTTCTACAGCCACAATAGGGCTGCCAGCATTCAGAGTGAAGACCACCAAGTTGCCCCAGATCCACTCTACAACTTGTAACAAGTACCTTACTCATATGGCAGCGCGAAGTAGGTGGTGGAAATTCGCTAACGGACACTATTTAAGTAGCCACGCTAAATAGCCTGAGCATTCTTCGAATTTTGAATGCTATATTACACTGCGCGTCCTTAACTTTTTGCATGTTGACATTAAATGGTTCTTTTATCCACTTCAAACCCAAAAAGGGTTTGAACTGTACCTGCATGATTTTATTAACTGTGCTGCTGTCACATGATTGGCTCATTAGAGCATAAAAAAGCAGGTGCGGGTATTACTAGTAAACATAAATACAGTATATTCTATATTTAATAATGCCTTTAAATTACAGTCCATAATTTTGTGTGCACATTGCTTTAAGATGTGAATCCCAAGAGTCAAATATTGTGATTATAGCAAATACTGACAATGCTTAGTACTTGTTCCTAGCCAGAGCTGATTCCATGCTGCAGAAGACTCGATTTACATGTAAACCGAGCCTGAACAAAGTGTATCGTGTTAACCTTGTGGGTGATGAGTTGCTGATGAACAGCAGGAACATCTCCCCCAACTGGTTTCTGGTGCTCCAGCTCTTCCCTCCTAAGCTGTAGCCATTGGAGTAGACCTTGCAAGGATAGGTGAAAATGCTTCCACTTTTCCATACTACCATCCAGGTGTTGACTGAGGAGAAGAAAAGACAACATAGCAAAAACAGCTTAGCACAAAATAAATAAATAAATAAATAAAAAATAAAAAAGTATTGTATGCGCATATATCTTGGTAGGAGTGTGTGTAATTTCTTGCCTGAGGTTACACCCTTGACAACTAATAACTTATTTTTGTACTCTACTAAATATTTTGGATAAAATAAGTCATAAGAAATTGACGTTTCCCAAAAATAATGCTATGAAGTAGGTTATTTAGAAGAGAATCATGTGCAAACTTGAGACAGCAGTCCATGGAATTGGAGAACAGGAGTGAAGAGCAGTGGGGAGATCAACCGACTTTTTGGAGGCAACCTGTGAGTATCAGCATTCCAGGTTTATGTTCCCCCTTCGGCTTACTTTCTTACTTTCCTCATTGTTTTCTACAAATCAGAATTATGGTAACCGACAACTGAGCTGCACTGGCAAGATATCAAGAAGAACTGATGGCTGGCTGAGAGAATCTTTCTGATCCATACAGCATCACTGATCAAATCTGGTAAAGTTAGCAAGCGGCCAAAGTTTCTGGATATTTACAACTATCTAATAATCCCCCCTGGACGTTACCCACAGGAAACACTGAAAGCCTACAAATCTTTGGATGTAAATATTTAATATCACTCTGGCCGCATTCAGGAGAGTTATGTCATGGAATTTACTAAGAATAATCAGCCTGTTTGATGAAAGCTAAAGGAACACCATTCCAGCGTGTTACAAACCTCATGACACACATGCTCACAGACACACACACATACATATATATACATAAATATATATATATATATGGCTGCTCGCATTCCCCTTTCTTTTCACTCATATTTATTGATATGGTTCCCAATTACCGTATGACAATTTATTTAATCACATTATTATTTGTTTGGCTGAATGACGCTAATGATGCCTCACTTTGAATCCTGCTGCCAGAAGGAATTTTAAGATTTAACCATTTTACTATGGTCCCGTAAAAAAATATTAACATGGTTGGCCTCCCTTTTTTGCTGTTGTTTTGTTTTCTGGAACAATATTTACTGATAAAATGGTTTCACTTATGTTTTCATAGGTATATGCATATTTGGCTTATGGATAGGACATATCAGCTATTTTACGGCGGTGAACTTGAAAATGACATCTACAGAAACAGTTTATTCCACTGCCCTGTAGAATTGAGGAGAACAGGAAGCGTTACAGTGTTGAAGTGAAGTCTTTAATTTTTATTATAATTAGTAAATTCATGGAGGTGAATAGTTGTTGATTCTTTATGACATTTATCTAACAAAACATATTCATCTTCCGAGGTCGGGTGGCGGAGGTAACAGGTCTGAAAGGGAAACCCATGGCATCTCTCTCCCCAGTGACACTCCTGATAGATCCCGAGACGTTCCCAAGGGATACAGGATATATAATCTGGGTCTTCCCCGGGGCTTCCTCCCAGTTGGACGTGCCTGGAACGCCTCTAAAGGGAGGCGACCAGGAGGCATCCTAATCAGATGCCCGAATCACCTCAACTGACTCCTTTTGATACAGACGAGCAGTGGCTTTACCCCGAGTTCCCACAAATGTCCGAGCTGCTCATCCCATCTCTAGTCTTACAGATAGGGTGACATTTTATCAGACTACACCTGATAAATTAGGATAAATCTCTTAGTGGAGAGGCTATGATTCTGAAATCCCAATTAGAATGAGCAGCAATTTAATTACCACAATGAACGGACAAGACTCAAATGCAAACGCTTTAATTAAATACTGATTTAAATAAATGACAAATGATTCCTACCTCATGCTGCTGACTTTTTTGCACAACTCCTGCCAGCGCTTTCCCGTGGTGTGAAGTTGTTTTTGCAGAACTATAGCACTGTCTGCCCGTCCCAGTGATGCCACAATGCGCTGCCCATTTTCATCAAGTGAATGATACACATCTGTGTGGGTATCAATCTCCCTCTGGAGATCCTATAGAGATAATTAAGGATATTTTAGTTAGTGCTTTCTGTCATTGGTGCCAAGAAACACAAATGCATAAAAAAAAAAAGTTAGAAATTACATTTTCTTGAACAGGCTTCACATACAGTAGTAGAAACAGTAAGTATCAAACAATCAGACCTTAACATGGTATGTCTTCCGGTGCAGCATATCCATAGATTAAGACCTCAGGTGAAAAAAGGCATGTGTACCTGATTATCTAATACACAGCCATTTATCTCCACGCCATATGGACATATGTGGATAGTCAAAAATCAAAGCTTGAACCAGCGAAAGATGATTAATATCCAGAAAAGAGATGATTCTTCTACTACAGTTCAGAGGCTTCAGGATGCCTTTTGAGGGATGCACATTGGCTCTGTTGTTCATGAGGAGTGTGGGCACTGCTACTGAAGGAAGTCTAAGTCCGGGGAACAATGGCATCTCCTTATGTCCCACTAGTGTTCCTGCCTCCTCAAAATGTAACTGAATATTTGTGCTATTGCCAAGTACACATAGTTGCCATACCAGTTAGTGCGAGACAACCAAGATAAATGATTCAAAATATCAACGACTAAATGCTTACACAAGTTTATATGATCACTCCTGCCCTGATTTACTGCGGTCCCACAAAAAGGCATCAATATAATTATACAATTTCAAAATCTGTGTTTTTACAGAAAAAAAATGTTGCGGTATATTTATAAATAATAATTACAACAATGACTCTGCTGATTGCAAAGAAGAGCAAGCTGTCATGAAACTGAAACTTACATACATACCACACATATAAATAAATAACCGAATACCATGTATTACATCGCTAGCACTTTTTACAACTGACACGGTCCCGAAGCGGCTTCACATAGTAAACAATGCACTGTTGTAAATTTGACATCACACTAATCTGTCTCGAGTTGAGTTAGAGATAGCTGCAGCATTATCAGCTTATCTGTTCACTACAAAGCAAGGCCATTGCCTTGTCGCCTTGTGTTTGGAGAAGCTGGCAGGAGGACAAACATTACAACACTATTGACACCTTGTGCCATATATGTCATTAAATTTCAACATGAAGACATTTTTACAGGGGCGGTGGTGGCCCGGTGGTAGGGTGATGGATTACTGATCCAAAGGTCGGGGGTTCAAGCCCCACTGTCACCGGGTTGTCACTGCTGTCCCCCCAGTGCAGCTAACTGGGTTATCA
>JBCNYH010000009.1:20227649-20246240 GCA_039654325.1 Tandanus tandanus
TATATATATACATACATATAAAATTTAAATACAATGTATTCTACATAAGTTTTACATTTGGACAGCGAATACATTTTGGAACAAACAATAGACAACTTTATTGTAAACAATCCGGATCCCATTAGATGAAATGACATGAGACAAGTATTTTATTTAACTTTCACACACTAACCTTGAGTTTCACAGTAAGGTCACTGATTTCAGTGAGATCTCCCACTCTCACCCGTTGTGTTATCGTGTGGTCAAGAATTGAAAGCCAGTTGTTGAGTTCAGTACTTGAATTATTGAATTTTTCCATTGTTGAAACATCAGGTGCAGTGCCTGTTAAGTACTCAGCTGCAAAATAAACACATTAAGAAAATAATAAAAATCATGTTTCATGTAATATACAGTATAACATTGAAAAAGGGCTTCATTGTTTACTGGAACTTCAGACATAACAGTACAAAAGTACAATTAACAATTATGCACTGAAGACAAAAAGGATGGAATATTCATTTTTGCGACATCCATAGAGACTAATTGTTTTAGTATATATTACACAGGCACCAAAGCAAAAAAAAAAAAAAAAAAAAAATGCACAGTAATGCAGTTTCATATTCTTATTTATTTATTTATCATGACTGAAGCAGACAAGCTCCATGGCAGGTGCAGAGTAAAGAGTCACTTAAATTTATTATTATTATTTTTTTTTTTACAGAGTTTTGGCAGTACTATGCAGAATTATAACATACTAGGACAATGAGATGTTTCAGCTTATTTAATTTTTTATTTAAAAAAAACCCAGGACGCACACATTTGTGCTCCCAGCGCAGGTGCAGAGCCCGAGATCTGCATGAAGGGGTCTCTTTAAACCATTTACAGAGTTTTGATGGTAGTATGGTTTCAGCTCAGGTAATAAACACTATGCAGAGTTTTAGCATAGTCAGAGTTCAAAAGGCTAAATACTACATGGACAAATGAGAAAACTAGCTCTGTAAAAGTACATTCACACACTAATGCAAAATTTTGTTATAAACTATAAGAATATATATTAAAATAAATTTTACATCTTTTAAGTGAAACAAATGCTGTTCGGGTGAGCTGCGCACTTTGAGACGAGCTGATGGAGCTAAACTCCATACATCCTATGGAGCTAACAAGAGTGCATTCAGAGGTTAGCGTACATACTACACAAACACAGAAGAAAACCGGCTCTCTAGGTGTGTTTGCACACTAATTCAAATATTTTGTATATACTACATACAAATATAGGTATATATCTCCATTAACCTTTTATGGTTAATTTTTTATTTTTATTTTACAGCATAATAATGAAGATTGTGCATGCTCGAGTACACGTGACAAACTGTGAGGGTCTGTCATATTGATTCAAACATCATCCACTTAGAATAATGATTTGATATTTACGAATATGATATTTATGATTCAGAGATAGCGGACCAATCAGTATAGTGCATACTAATGACTCTTCAAAAAAAAAAAAAAAAATCTTACCTGCAACTTGACATTTGTTGTTCCATTCCTTAAGATGCACTTGAATTGTTATCCAGTCTGCACTGAGCCTATCAAACTGACCCTGAAAAATGGTGCACCAGAAATGATTCATTTATGACTTTATTTTTTATTATTTGTACTGGAAACTTGCAGTCATTCATATTAGATAATGTACGCGGTAAATAGTTCACCCTTTCAGGTTCATAAAGTGGTCTTTCTTTGGACAAAATTGTTTCTATTTCTGGCTTCTTGGACAGGATTTCATCAGTCTACAGAAAGACAGAAACATGAATAAACAAACTTACTTGCTTGAATGCATAAAAAAAAAAAAAAAATCATATCACATTTATTAAAATGGAATTTGCATCATTTGCTTGCTTGGCTTACATTTAGCTTTATAGGACACTAATGTTCGAAACGGTGGCAACGTCAGTGCGTCACCTCAAAACCCGGTACTGCAGTTTAAAGGGTAGCATTGACATGACTGCACAATACGATCCCAAATGAGTATAGGCCCCTGCTACTTTGGCAAGACCCCACCCTCTTCAAAACACAGGCCATTTATATACCCTTAAATATAAGAAATACCTTATATTCAATTGCTTCAGGTGACTGATCAAGCAGATTTCTAGTTGCAGAGGCCCAGCTGGAGAGCAAGAGGTATTTATTCAAATCTCTCAGATGATTCTCAATCTGCTGCTGCTTCTCAGTAAGATTAGATGGTACCTTTGGCATTAGCAGGAAGATATTGAAAGATTACCAGCATGATTATAAAATACTTTTATGGCTTACTCTCACCTGCCATAAATATTAGTCCTTGACCAAAATTTTTATTAATTCAAACATTTTTATGATGTTCTGCCTGTAGCAAACACCTTCTGATTTGTCTTTTGTAGACACTCTGCAAAGAGTTGAGGAACCATCTATAGACCATCAAAAACCATCATATAGTTTAAATATCGTGTCATCAGTTCTCTCATTTTTAAACTTTATATGAATGCACAAGGGGGGGCAGTGGTAGCCTGGTGGTGCGGTGCTGGATTACTGATCCCTAGGTCAGGGGTTCAAGCCCCACTATCACGGTATTGTCACTGCTGTCCCCCCAGTGCAGCTGACTGGGTTATCAAAGGCCAGCCATGTCTCTCACTGTCTGTGGTGAGAGTCATTTAAAAGAACCATTGCTGTCGTTCGAAAAGAGTAGGCCATTGGGATGCCATCAGCATTTTTTTGCCCTGCGATGGCCTGGTGATCAACGGTGTACTCTGTCCTCACCCAGAGTCGGCTGAGATAGACGCCGGCCTCCCTGTGACCCTAATTAGGAAGGCAGCTGAAAGGGCCAGTACCCTAGTAGAATGTCTTTGCTGGGGTCAACATGTGCTGTTGACACACTTTCATCTACTTCTTCCTTACAGTATATCATTCACTCATTCATTTATTTTCTGAACCGCTTAATCCTAATTAGGGTCGCGGGGAGGCTGGCGCACATCTCAGCCGACTCTGGGCGAAGGCAGGGTACAACCTGGACAGCTCGCCAGGCCATTGCAGGGCCAACACTCACACAACCATTCACACCCACACTCACTCGCGATTTGGAACAGCCAATTAGCTTACTGTGCATGTTTTTGGACTGTGGGAGGAAACCGGAGTACCCGGAGGGAACCCACGCACACACGGGGAGAACATGCAAACTCCACACAGAAAACGCCCGAGCTGGGAATCGAACCCCGGCCTTCTTGCTGTGAGGCGGACGTGCTAACCACTACGCCACCTTGCTGCCCTACAGTATATCAATCTCCTGCTTTTAGGCTTTCCAGGGAGGTCAGCGGGTACAGTATATATCAGCTTTATTGTTCAGTTTTTACTTGATATGAATGGTCCAGTGCAGATTATAGCTCTTGATGTTTGAAATCTTATATCTAGATTATCAAATAGTCCTTAATATTAAATTTATTTAGACTTCTGATACAATTTATAGCATAGCAATGTGAAAAAGTAAATACACCTTCTGTCAATTCTGTGGTTTTACATATCAAGACATAAAGAAATCGGTCTTTGCCATGTCTTAAATAACCTACTGTGTCATTTAATTACCTGCTAAGTCACGAATTTGTGGTTTCGAGAAAAAAAAACCCACCACCACATAATACGATTAAGTCATATTTATGAGATGATTTGGGATTTTAGCTGCAAAGAAGCTGCAATTGTTCACTTTGGAGTGACTCTTAGCATATGGGGAGAGACCTCTATTGACAAAATATGATACATCATTTTTCATCATGCATGGACTTAGCAGGTTATATCCCTTTTTATTGAGTAACAGTGCTGGTTCTATGACAGGTAAGAAGGTATTGATATGTAAAATCATTGATTCAGTTCTTTTTCGTGTGACTGCATTAAATGAAATATTGAAGTTAAAGGTATTGGGGCAGCCGTAGCCTAATGGTTAGAGAAGCGGGTTTGGGACCTAAAGGTTGCTGGTTCGATTCCTGAACCAGCAGGAAAAATGTGTGGCGGTGGGGGAGTGAGCTGCACCTTCCCTTCCTCCACCTTCATCGCTGAAGTGCCCTTGAGCAAGGTACCTAAGCCCCAACTGCTCTCCAGGCACCCTAATGTGTGGCAGCCCACTGCTCCGTGTGTGTGTGCGCTCACTTTGGACGGGTTAAATGCAGAGGGCCAATAATTTCCCTTGCGGGATTAATACAGTACATCAAATAAACATCATTTGTTGCTGAGAATCAGTCTACAGATGTTTTATGACAATCTATAGATGGTTTGTAGTCTATATTGGACTTTTCAAACAAAATGTTCCTTTAAGAATTCTGTTACGAATGAAGTATTTCAAATGGGAGGAAAAAAAAAAACTGTTAAGTGTACCTTGGCCCATCGCACGCTGATAATCTTTAAACTATTTTCCAAAGTCTTGTTTTTATCGCCAGACAAGGATGAAGCTTTTGTGTTAATTTTGTGGAATGTTTTATTTCTGCTCGGTAGTTCCGCAACTTCAACCTAAAGGTGTCAGAAACACGACAAAAGTACAGTGAAAAAACTCTTATAAAAAACCCACTTCCTGAACAATTGATCATGTTTTCTGTTTCTGTATACTTGCCAAACACTAATTTAGAAATGAAAAGGGGCTTTACCTGTACATTTTCTAATGCAGTGTTGAGTTGTTCCCTGTGGTACAGATCCACTGGGAGGACAGCAACACACTCTGCTTTATCTAACCAAGACTGAAACTCCACAATATCTTCATGAAGCTCAGCAAGAGTAATGTTTTCCTCTGTAGACCTATGCAATTTCGCAAACAGTTAATGAAGGCATTATAAATGACATCTTTTACAAGTATGTGGTCTTTCCCAAATAAAATGTACATGTAAAAGGGTACTAAATAAATCTCCTTGATTTGAACCTCATGAAACGGAAAGAAAAATAGTCTGAATTTAGGAACCAGACTTTTCTAATTTAAAGGACATAACCAGAAACTTGCCTTCTCTTTATTTCACACAGCTGGTTGAACACTGTAGTCCAACGGGTATTGATGGACTCTAGGTGCTTTTTAATCGGTCCTTCGTTCTCTTTCCTGCCCTGCAATGCCAGGTCCTCGCCAAGAGCATTAAGCCCTTTCACTGCTGCCTCTTGGTTTGCCAAATCTTCCTGTAGCTCCTGTAACATATCAAAAGAGGTTAAAGTAGTCATTGCTCTTGTCCTGTCATACTCAAGGAATTTGGGATCCTTAACTGTACATCGACAGTTTTAAACATCCAGCAGCTGCTCTGATAGACTGCTGTGGAGAAATGGTGAAAATGGTGCCATGCCTTGGGATCAATGGCATTTAACCCACCGTTGTACTTAAAGACGTTATGGAGGGTAGGATAATCATTTTATATCTGCAAAAGGCATCGGAAATTGTGTCCTTGTTTAAATAGACAGGCAGGGTAATAGAAATCTGACTTCTACAATTTATTGAGGGATAAAGTACCGAAAGTTGAGGAACACAATAGGAACCAGAAATACTTAGAACAGAGCTCCAGTTATAATATACACATGATTTTACAAGGAAATCGCCCAAAAAAAGTACACTGCCCTGGCAAAAAAAAAAAAAAAAAAAAAAAGGTTGAGCACTTGAATATATTGGACTGACTTTAGCTTTGATTACAATGCAGTGGCGGCTTAGTGGTTAAGGTGATGGGTTACTGATCCGAAGGTCAGCGGTTCAAAACCCACTATCACTACTGTTGGGCCCTTGAGCAAGGCCCTTAACCCTCAATTGCTCAGTTGTATAAAAATAATTGTAAGTCACTCTGGATAAGAGCGTCTGCCAAATGCTGTAAATGTAAATTACTGCATGCATTCATGCTCTGAGGCATTGTTTCGTTAAAGATGTGCAATATCACAACTTTTCTTTCTGTCAAAAGTTGTTTTTTTGTTAAGAATTGACAGTTCTTAACACAATATCAGTAATTAAAAAAAAAAAAAAGAAAAAAAAAAAGTTGGTTTATTTGTTTGAAGAAAGCCAATAATTTGGCCCTTTCAAAATACAGTGACATCTTTTGACATGATTAAGAAATGAAAAGGTACGCACAGTAACATTCAACAGTAACTAACATGTTGCCAGTTAAACCCTTCAATAATAATCCAATCAAAGACCTTTGCCAATTTGATTATTTAATTCAGGTAGCGGCTTTTTAAAAATTTATTTATTTATTTATTTTAAGCAGGGTAGTATATATAATTACTGTTTAATTTAAAGAAAATTATGTGTAAACTGGCTTTAGGCCTTACGCAAACTTTTGCTGGGCCAACATCATTTTTATTGGGTCGCTGATAGATGAACAAGGGTATAATACGCGAATTTGTTTTCCTAATTAAAATAGAATAGTTGTTTAGCTCAACCGGCATGTTCAACTCTGAAACTGTGTGCAGGGTCTCTCTTTCTTCTCACGGCGTGAAAACATGATCAGAAAAAAAAAATATTCAGGCTAAGGTAAAATTGTCAGTTTTGATAACACTGCTGTTAGCCCTTATGCTGATTCTATCTTGCTAGCTGAGATTGAGATTTTGACATTCTGTCCCCAACCCATGGGCTTGTCCCTAATGTGGGTAAGGCAACACAGTGCATTTGTTCAAACTTTAAGAGACAGTGCTGTGTGTTATGTTTGAATTATGTGTGTTTCCAGTTTCCTTGCTGGACAAGTATCTGCATACGTGTGCTACAGCTTTGGGACTGTTTTCCAGTAAAAGTCCATCATGAGATGGTAAGGACCTCAAGTCTGGATCATGGGTAGTCACCAAACTTTTTTTATTTTAGGGTTTGAGCTGAAAAAGTTTGCAACGCCTTGGTGTAAACAATTCAGCAAGTTTTGATAAGAAACTACATATTTGTATGTAAAATGGGCAGTGGTGGCCCGGTGGTAGGGTGCTGGATTACTGATCCCAAGGTTGGGGGTTCAAGCCCCACTATCAGCGGGATGTCACTGCTGTCCCCCCAGTGCAGCTAACTGGGTTATTAAATGCCAGCCATGTCTTTCACTGTCTGTGGCGAGAGGCATGTAAAAGAACCATTGCTGACTTTAGTCAAGAGTAGGCTGCATAGCCGTCAGCGTGTTTCTGCCCTGCGATGGCTTGGCGAGCTGTCCAGAGTGTACTCTGCCCTTGCCCAGAGTCGGGCTCCAGCCTCCCTGCGACCCTAATTAGGATTAAGCGCTTCAGAAAATGAATGTATGTAAAATACAGACAATGCATTCTAATAAAATGTTCTCTCTTTAATGGTCACATATTCCTTTTTTTCCCCTCTTCCTACTGTGGGCCTTGCAGACGTTTACAGATTTGAACAGAAGAACAAATAAAATGAGTGATTTTTGGCCAATTACTATAATTAATTACCTTGATGTGGCTTGCATTGCTGTCTGGGTCTTTCTCATGCATCGATAATGCTTTTTCTGCAGCAGTCAACCAACCCTGGATGGCTTTTAAAACCTCCCCATAGCTCTTGCATTTGTCAACGTACCTGGGAAGAGAGAAAGTACAAATAATACATTACATAGCAAATTCACGTTTGCTGCCACTCCTCTGCTTGTGAACAGGGATCATGGACAGTGTTTTATTCGCGCTTGACTAAGTATAAGTGTTGCTTATACTGAAAACAACAACAAAACATGCTAAATTTCACACGGCGAGGCTCATTCAGTATGCTTGGATGGTGCTGATCTGGAACTTTATCAATTATCCAAAAGCTATCATAGAAAGACTCGAACTTTTCACATTTGAGAGGTGGACTTACAGAAGAATGTTAGGAGTAGCATAAACGGATCATAAAAGTAATGAGGAAGTCCTAAAACTGATAAAAACAACTAATAAATACTGTCATTAAGAGAAAATGTGAATACTTTGGTCATCCGGTAAGATGAGGTGGATTGCAACGACAATTGTTAGAAGGGGAAATTAATGGAAGGAGGGGACGTGGCAGACCAAGAACCATGTGGATAGATAGCATAAAGGAATGGACAAAGCTAAATTATGGAGACTGTATCCGAACGGCACAACGACGGGACGAATGGCGGTCCACGATAGTCAACCTGCAGAAGGCAGATGGCACTGAATGCGAAAGGGATACGCATGATTACGTTTCAAAACTGATTTTAGTTCAGCTTTTAATACTGTTCAGCCTTATTCATTTCAAGATAAATTAAAACAGAAATGCTGGTTTGCTTTATAATTAATGGAGTTCAATATGTAAAGATAAACCAAGCAATATCTGGCCTAAATCTGTTTGTACCAGGACCTAACAAGGATGTTTAAGCTCCTTAGTTCTCTGCACACTACGCATAAATAGGTGTGTGAGGGAAAAATGCCTCAAATTATATTGTAAAATCTTCCTGATTCTTGATTACAACACAGAGACCAAGAGTCGTGATTTTACCACGATGAAATAAAACACGTTGAATATTGGTGTGACGCTCATCTTGCTATGAATGAAGAAAACTGAGAAGATAATAATGAACCCAAAGCCAACTGGTGACCATAGTCCAGTTCTTACTACCAACAATTTAGGATCCTTCATATAAATAGTGGTGTTGACATTGCTCATGTGACATGTCCATGTTGAAATCCTTTTTATATGCTGCACGGGATGCTCTGGGTTTTTTTTGTTTGTTTGTTTGTTTTAAACTTTATGTATGGTAATCTGTTAGCACAGTTAAAGTCTAAGCTTGCACATCTCATCAAATGGCCATGAAGATCATAGGGAGAAAGAAACTTTATTATCTTTAGTCTTAAGATGAACAATTTGCGCTTAAGGAGGCACTGAAGATTTTGAATGACCCACCATACATTGTAATGTAGATTGAATTGGTACAAGGATTTGTTCACTCTCCATTAGGTATTAAATGGAAACGAGCTTGTTTTATGTTTCATTGCTGCCTTTATTTAGTTCTACTGTCTATTTTAGGAATTACAGACCCACACTCAGCATGTGAATTTGAACATGTTTGGTTGATTATTTTATTAAAATGTACTATGATTCATATAAATTGTAAACATGCATTACATGGAAAAATGTGTTACGTTGTAGCAGCTTAGAGCCCAAAAGAATTTACCCTTCAGGACAACACCCTTAACCCATAACCTTACCTTACTGGCAATGTTAAAGAGGGAGAGAGTGGGTAAAAAGTACAGTCCTGGTGACATTGCTGTGTGTATTGAATTCTGAGTAACTTTTTAAATTATTTACATTTATTTATATACTCAGCCTGGGGCATGTATGCGAGGTTTTGGGTCACGTATCCAAGACAGCTAAAGAAATCACACATACCCCTCAATTACTGTTAAATTACCACATCTTTTTTAGGGAAAACTGCCACCCAACAGATTTGCTCCTTTTTAAAAAGTAATTGCAATACAGGACTGTGGAAGATCAGAGTTAACGACAGGAGAATGTATTTACCAAAATAAATAAATAAATAAATAAAAATCGCAAAAATTGAATCAAATTAACGTACATTTCTCCCATCGTTAGAATTTGACACCAAGTAATGACTGATATACAGAAAGCCTCCCAGATGTTTAAATCTGGAGAGTGTTGTTTGGTTGATGCTGTGCGTCTTCATTCTAGTGTTCTGCATGGCAAAACCGACAGAGAGTTACTTACCCTCGCCTATTCTGATAGAGCTTCTTCAGTTTTTCCCACTTCGTACTGAGGAGATGAACAAGGGAATTTACATGAGGGGGTGTGTTTTTCTTTTCTAAAGCCTCTGTAACTGGAGATTCGAGAGTGTCCAAAGAATGTTTTACTTCCTAATAAATAAAAAAAAATTGTAAAAGAATATTATAAAGCACTTTACTGAAGTACACAAAAAACTAATGTACAGCAAGCCATCAACCTACAGCCAAAAGTTTCAGCCTCAGATTACATACACCATACTTTCAGAAAAAATCTTTGCCCTTTCTAAAAAAAAAAAATAATAATAAAATTGCAAAAAATAAATACTGTTAAATTAAAATTATATTCCAGCAAAACCGCTGCACACTAATATTTTGTTGGTATGCATTTTCCCATGTCATTGTTTCAATACATTTATGCAATGCCAATCCTTAAGCGCATATTTAAATCATATTTATGCAAAAGTATAGATGATTACAGCCATAACTCCGTTGAGATACTCCTCTACTGATGTTGCATATCTAGACTGGGCCATACTAAGCCACCATGTGGTCCACTTTGCTATGTGCTTCAGGTCAATGTCGTCTTGTAAGCTGAACTTTGTTCCCACTGACAACTTTTTGGCAGAGGGCAGCAGGTTTGACAGTATTTTGCCCCATCCATTTTTCCTTCTATCTTGACAAATGCCCCAGTCCCTGCTACAGAGAAATAACCCCACAACAGGATTCTACCACTTCCATGCTTTCCTGTACATGTGGTGTTATTTGGATGGTAAGCTGTATTGGCTTTCTGCCATACAATTTGGTGTTGAGGTCAGATAGTTAAATTTTGGTCTCATCTTACTATAATTCCTTTTTCCACTTGGCCTCAGAATCCTCAAAGTCACTTAATGTGGCCTTTCTTAAGGATTGGCTTATTTTCTAGCAACCCGCCCATAGAAGCCAATTTCGAGGCATTTGTGATACTGTAGTCACATGCACACAACAACCAGAAATTTTTTGCCAGAAATTCCTGTAAATGCTTTGACGTTGTCATCATGGTAGCCTGGCCAGGTTCTTCATTGTTCTTGCTATTTTTTTTTAAAACCACTCCTGACTTGTGCCTGTTCATAACTTCATCCTTGAGATCTTTGGACAGCTCCTTGCCACCCATAGTTAATTGTTTGCATTCAGTTACACTATGCTGAATTAATCAAATGATAACTGTTGACCACATGTGGAAGCCTAAACCCTTGTAGATCTCAACATCATTCTCATCAACAGGTATGCCTCTGCCTCCAACACATGTACAGACTTTTGACTTGCTGTGACCTTGAGCCTGTTTGGATGAATTCCAAAATCTTTTCAGTTCTGCTGATTCCATACATGACCTATGACCTTTTGACGACGACTTCTTGGCATGGCACACTAACAAACATCTTTACAGATTCATAAAAGTATAAACACAAGGACTGACCAACAATTGTACTTAGCCAGAACAAGCATCCACTGAAACGAAGAGTACCAAGTTTTTGTTTTTGTTTTAAAACAATATATTTGATTCTTGTAGCTGTTACATTTTAAAAATATTAAACACCGTTTAGATCAAATTCACTGCCTGAGTTGAGCCAGGCATAATTAAAATGATATTAATTAATACCTCACTGAGAAGTCGTAATCCAGATTCTGTTTTGTGAGGTTACTGTGACTGTACTTTCATGAAACTCAATACCTGTTCCTCTATTCTCCTCTCTGTGCTTATTGACAGAAACTTCAATGCTTCACTGCTAACAATGCTAACTGCTAACTCATACATTCTTACAGCAGCCACTTATAAGGTAACCCATTTCATAAAATCTCCATTATTTTATAGTACCTTATAGTCTTACCTTAAGGCACTTTTCTTTTTGGGGTATATTTTCATTGGTGTCAAACACAGAGGAGTTCAGTAGTGCATCATTTTCATCAATCTTATGCAGTAAAGCTTGCAGTTCCTTTACAGAACAGGAAAAATGTCAATCACACTCAGTGTAATTTCAATCATCCTTATCTAAAAATATAGATATAATACAGAATTCATTAAGAACAAAAATACTATTACAGAGTTTTAATATATGTGTATATTTTTACTATACTTACACTGACATGAAATATTTCAGTAAATTTCATATCCAGCTGTTCCCAGCGTTTATTAATGGGAATGAGGCGCGGCTCCACAAGTTTCAGAAAGCCATCTTCTGAGAGCTTGTGACCAAGTGTCCGCACATCTTCAAGTACCGGACGCTGCTGTTCTATCCCCTTTCCGATCTCCAGTTTATCAAAATATTAAAAATAAAAATAAATAAATAAAAGAAATATATAAAGTAGTTTCACATTTTTCAACAGCAACATTTAAATGCTTGTTCTAACACACAGGGGTAATTTTTAATTCGTACCCTTTTCTATGCATTTTTTGTGCACTTTCACGTGGACAGAGATTTTTTTAGTGGTATTTGTAAAGACTTGATTTTCTTTAGAACAAAAAAAGTTCAATTTTAAATAACTCCTGTGTATATGTGGACTGGGAAAAATTTCATCCACAAAAACTCTTTTCAAACATAAATTATTACCTTCATTCTTGCTTGACTGGGAGAATCTGGCAGTTCAGCCACCATTTTCTCAATGTTATCAAGCCAGTGCGTCATGTCTTCTGACATTTTACAGAATTGGTACCACTGCGGGGCAAAAGCAAGAGCCTTCCTCCTTCTAAGCGCCTTAAGATTCTGTCAATGCAATGCAAATAATTTTAAAAAATGTACTACAAAGGTAAACACTGCCATTCAAAATTTTGGATGCACCCAGAATATTTCACATTTTCCATGAAAAAAAAAATAAAAAAATTACATCCATCAAATTAGTTTCAAAATGAATATGATATATAGTCAAGATGGAATATTTCGAGGACCTCCTCAATCCCACCATCACGCCCTCCATTGAGGAGGAAGACCCTGGGGTTCGGGTGGGGGTCGATCCATTGCTGGGGCTGAGGTCGCCGAGGTAGTCAAAAAGCTCCTCGGTGGTCGGGCTCTGGTGGTGGATGAGATCCACCCTGACTATCCCAGGGCTTTGAATGTTGGTTGACATGTCTCTGCAACATCGCGTGGTCATCGGGGGCCGTACCTCTGGATTGGCAAACCCTGGGTTGTAGTTCCCCTTTTTTAAAAGGGGGACCAGAGGGTGTGTTCCAACTAGTGTGGAATCTAGCCTACCCGGGAAGGTCTATGCAGGAGTACTGGAGAGGAGGATCCGACCGATAGTTGAACCTCGGATTCAGGAGAAGCAATGCGTTTTTTTCCTGGCCGCAGTACTCTTGACCAGCTCTATTCACTCTACAGGATCCTTGAGGGGGCATGGGAGTTTGCCCAATTTGTCCACATGTGCTTTGTGGATTTAGAGGCTTTCTACCGTGTCCCTTGTGCTATCTTGTGGGGTGTGCTCCGGGAGTACGGGGTACCGGGCCCGTTGCTATGGGCCATTAGGTTTTTGTACCACCGGAGCCAGAGCTTGATCCATAGAGGTAACAGGAGGTCGAATTAGTTTCCGGTGGGGGTAAGAGTCTGCCAATGCTGTCCTTTGTCACCGGTTCTGTTCATAATTTTTATGGGCAGAATTTCTAGGTGCAGCCAAGGAATTGAGGGGTTCTAGTTTGGTGGCCATAGGATCTCGTCTCTGCTGTTTTGCAGATGATGATGTCCTTTTGGCTTCATCAAGCCAAGGCCTCCAGCTCTCATTGGAGTAATTCGCACCGAGTGCGAAGCGACCGGGATGAGAATCAGCACCTCCACATCTGAGGCCATGGTTCTCAGCTGGAAATGGGTGGAATGTACCCTCCAGGTCTGGAATGAGGTCCTGCCCCAGTTTTGGTTCCATTACTCACTGGAGAGGCATGTGGGCCTACTATGCCCTGTCAGAGGAGGTGGACAACTAATATTTCTTTAAGGGTGAAATGGCCCCCATACAAGCTCTGCCTATCACCCTGGCTTGTCCCTTGTCCCTACCCTTGACTGTCAAGTCTAGTCAAGTCAAGTCCAGCAGCAGTCGGGCAGCATCCTGTGTGCACAGGGATGTGGAAGAGGTCCCTGTTACCAAGGATTAAGCAGGGAGCTTACAAGGTACGTGGGCCATTATGATTCGTCTCATCCAAGAACTACCTATACCCTGCTTGTAGGAAGACAATGGCTTGGATTCTTGAGTCAAACACCCATGCCTGAAAAGAGGTCAGCCCTGAGACAAGAGAGATCCTCAAATGTTTTTAAATTGAAATACTGCTGGAACAGCATCTTCCTTGAGTTTTAGTTTCAGTTTCAACATTATTAATTCCACAGCCAGGTCCTGAACAAATGCATCTTGAGCAAAACGTTCACTGCACACAATGTGATTGTAATTTGGCTGGAACTTCCAGATATAACTAACATCAGTCCATTCTCGCTTCAACCACTCATCCTTTAGATAACGAACATCTTTATCCCTTCCTGAATGGTTTGAACAACCAAAAACCATACAATGAGGCATTGCCGTTCCTTTATTATCCAACTTTTCCCTGCGTGTTCCACAATGGATTATAGACACTATGGGAGATGTAACATCATAATCACATCATCATCCTTTCTTGTAGGATCTTGTGCTTTTTGTAGCAGATGAGAGCTGATTAGGGGAAATAAAATCCTGGTTTATTTTCTTGGTAAAAATATGACCAACAATTGCTCTACACTACAATTTTTAACTACTTGTGTTTATATAAATCGGCATTAAAGGGGAACACAATGTTCACGGAGAATGACGATTTATATAAACACAAGTAGTTAAAGACCAGGATCTCCCAGAGTGATCAGTGAGTTCAACTACTTGTGACAAAACTAGCTGTTGAACTCTTGGGCCTACATCAGCAGGACCAATACATTACCGCTTCAAGGCATAATAATGGTAGCTTTACAATGCTAGTGAGTAGGAGGTGACCAATCAAACTTAAAAGGCCCTGCAAGCCTGCGATCCTAAATAGGATTAATCGGTTCAGAAAATGAATGAATGAATAATTGCCTTTATGTATTTGTCTTTAGTGTCTCACTGCTTCCTCCCTGACCTAAGTTATGCTGATGACTCTGAGAAAACTTTTTCGAAATTAGAACTTAAAAGATTTTACAAAATTAATATTTTATGCCTCTACCTCCCATGCGATTCTATTTCTGTACCTTCAAGGTGTTGTATTTATCATGGAGCAGATTATGTTTTTCATAAACAGCTGCCTTTGCTGGATTTGTGGTTCTCTTAAGGAGATTTTCTCCTTTCAAGAACAGGTCCTTCAGTTCATCTTCTTCATTAACCACCTACAAAAGCACATGCACAGAAAAGTAGATAGTTAGTTAGGTTTATTGCCATGATAACATTAGCAACTATGTCATACATACATACATATACACACATGTAAGGAGTTTCAGATACACTCAAAAGAAAAACTTGCATATAGCCAATTGTTTCAAATAAAAGTTACATGCATGTGAAGATGACTATATAAGATGTTTCAAGTAAACCTAGAACCTTTGGTGTTGGCACCTTGTTGAATACTTCACTCATCGTGCTTTGGGAGTAGAATCGCTGCTTTGCAAGCAGGGCAGAAGAGAAAAATGAAAGGGTTTTGAAAGGGGCACTTTACACCCATAAAGTGTTCATGGCAGGTTGGTGGTTCTTTATCTTGTAAGAAGAATTCACGTGTGAGTCCGGACAAGTTGAAGTGCCTGGTTTTAAGGAAGAATGGACAATTCTTATTGATTTTGTGTTTCCTATATTTTGCTGTTCATCCCATCCTATTCAAATGTCATCTTCTTGAATCACAGTGTTTAGCGACACAGTCAAAACGCAACAGGATCATTCCATGCCAAATCAAAAGGGGTCCCCAAATCACCATGTCAGAAAAAAATTGGAAAAAATAAATCATATATGTAGCTGATCAGGCACAACAATAAAAGTAAAAAAAAACAAAAAAACAGGGCAGTATAGTGAATGCGATTAAGGGCCAAGGGGATTGCCATGAATTATACATTGGAGAAAACAAACAGCCACTGGCAGAGCACATGGCACAACACAGAAGAGTCGATATGCACCTACAGGCCAGTGGCCACTCATTCAAGGATGAAGATTTGCACATCACGGATAGGGAGGAATGCTGGTTTGAGTCAAGGAGGGCATTTATGTAAAATGTGGAAAGTAAATGACCATCTCTGAATCAGTGAAGGAGCCTAACAGTACACCTTTCACCATCTTACAATGTTGTGGTTCCCCAACTCCCTATGAATGGTACACCTGGCCGATGTACTTACCGGCGATAATAATTTGCATATCAATTATTATAAAACTGATATCCAGGATAATTGTTATGCAATGGTGCTGGATTGGTCATTATGCAAAAGTACTGCTTATAAGATCGGGGGAACCTGTTGTCACCTGAGACTGATAAAGCCACTCAGATGGGTGACAAAATGTTTCTCCCACTGAAAACTTTGCATCCAAGTAATCTGAATCAAACATTTTGGAAGCAGTAGAAGACATTTGTGTAATTATTCTCTGCAATCTTTAATTTGATGCTCATGTAAATAATATTATTACTGTCTAGATGTTCCATTGGGTGCATAAGCAGGCTCCAGTTAGTACAGGATGAAGCTGCAAGAGTCCTTTTAAAACCAAAACATGACCAGATCACCCCTATCTTATACACATGGCATTGGCTCTCAATCAAACTCAGCACTGATTATAAAATGATCAATGAACTATAAAGCAGTGAATGGTCTTCTGGCCTTACCTTTGAAACTGATGATCTGCCACACCTTCTTAGATCAAAAAGTGAAGGCTATTTGTTGGTACCTTGAATAATGAGGGCTACAGCAGTGGCAGAGCTTTCTGTTATAAAGCCCCACAGTTACTAACCTGCCTTCCAAATATTGGTTAGAACTGACACATAGGCTGGGTTTAAGTCGAGTCAGAAAAGATATTTGTTTATTCAATTTTGGTAACGGTCTTTCATTAAGTAAAGGAGCAGATCTGGAGGGTTCTTGGGCAAATTGAGATGTTTGGATGGTGTGTACCCCCTTACATGTGCACTCAAATGTGTTGAAGATGAAGTGGCTTGGTGCTTTATGTCTGTGTTGCCAGTTGATTCAGTTTGTTACACTGTCATAGCTACTCTTGTCTTATTTAGGTTTTAAAAATTTTTTTTTTAAATCAGCCAACTAACATAACAATCGATTTTTTTTTCAGACATCTTACACAATAGATGGATAAAATGTCTGTTCATTAGGGGTAAAACAAGGTACATGTCTCTTATTTTGCCCTTTGAAGACAGACTTCAAAAGTTGTGGCTTCAGCCATTTCTGTCTTCTGGACTTCCGAATGCTTTTTTCTTCTATTTTGATGGCTGATTCTGTTCTGCTGGTGTGCTTGGACTTTAATATATATAATACTTTGGGATGCTGTGGTCTGACTTCAGGCACTCGTGTGCTTATTTTGGGTTTTTGCAGATGGAAGAGCAGGAACATTCAAGTAATCCTGATGGCTTTCAAGGGGATGGTATTGGTTGTATGTTAGGATGTAGGTACCCGTCCTTTTGCCTTTTTTTGTTTTGTTTTTAGGTATAATTCTTTTTATTTGTGTCACAAATTGCTGCAGTTAGGAGGCAAGATCGGCCTCTTCACTACCATGTAACACTGTGGTGCACATGCACCTTAAATCATTAGGTGGCAATTTGCACATTTTATTATTTATGCTCCAAATTATTTATATGACCTGACAATTCTTCTGAGTTTTAGATAATTTTCTTTTTATTTCCCTGCGTCCCCCCCCCAACACAAATAATGCAATCCCAAAGTCAGCAATACACACACCCTAGAATATTCTCTTTGGCCTGTGGGGCTTACTCTTGGGGGTCACAGCTTTATGCTATTATATACTCTCTCCATTATTACTGATTCACTCCACAGAGACATTGCTTAATCAGTGCATTAAACTCCCTGATCATAAAAGTAAATTTAAAGGCCGCCTACAATATAACATAGTGGCAGTAACAAGTCATGGAAGGGAATGTCAATCTAATAATGAGAAAAGCACAAGTGTCTCCTTACTGTTTCTTCTATGAAATCATCCTCTTTAACGTTTTTACCAAGTTTTATCTCCTCGTCCAGCTTGAATAGCCACATAGTAGCTTGCCTGTGGTACTCTTCTAACTCTTGAGAGGAAGCCTGTATAGGTCATAACACATAAAAATAACCATGAAAAAAAACATCCTTCAAGAGCTGCATTTGTTTCCTTGCTCCAAATTTCTTTTCGGATGTAATGAAAAATCTTCACTTCGTAATAATCGTACTGTTACCTGCCCGTGTAGAATCCTTCTGGCGATCATATCAAAGCGATGACTGAGCTGAGTCAACTTGGGCTCTATTTGAGTTTTACAGTGCTCCCCCCGGTTTTTAATGATGTCTTTACCAAGGTTTTGCACCTCTAGTACCTTCCCACGCATCTCCTCCAATTCTGCTTGTAGGTTCTGTTTAAGAGAGTTACAAGTGAATATACTTACATGTAAAACAGTCATTATTACAGCATAAAGCATATATGTAAACACACACACACACACACACACACACACACACACACACACACACACACACACACACACAGAGTTGTGGTCCAACACTCATAGACATGAAATGTCATGGCAATATTAGATTTAGATTTTAGGTATCAGAACAGGTTCAAAATGATCAATACCGTGTCAATAACACGCACACATCGCTTAGCTTATTAATTCAGTAGTGCTCACAAGCTCCAAAATTTTTTTTTTTTTTTTTTTTTTTTTTTTAAAACCTGTCCTGTCCAGCATCATAGCAAACAGAATGGCAGTCTGGTTGCAGTGTTGTGCCGAACAAATTTGCTTTT
>JBCNYH010000009.1:20318899-20329117 GCA_039654325.1 Tandanus tandanus
TATATATATATGTGTGACTTTTTTATTTTATTTAGGCAGCAGACATCAATGTGTAGCTTACCAGGAACACACGTAATATTTACATACCCTTCAGCCATCTCTGAAAGCTTCTGGAAATCTGTGTCATAGACTTTCTGCTTAGGACGGTGTATGTATTTTTCTTTAAGCAAGTCCTCCGTCGTGTAAGTTTCAGCAGCTCTAAACTGTAGCAAAATAGAGCAAAGTCATTAAATTGCTAAAATATACAAACACCAGTACAATATGAAGAGCTTACGTTATCTGGAAGAGCACTGGGTCTTGATCGATGGATTACAAATTTGGCACCAAAGTGTGTCAGGAACTCATTCACCGTAACAGTTCCCTCCTCAAGTTTCTTAAAAACAAATACAAATCACCAGGCTTAGAAAACACATCCATGTTATTGCAGTGGTTATTATAGTTCAAACAGAATGAACCGGTTTAAAATATTGCACACATGAACACACAAAGCCTCAACATGCACTGAATAATTAAATAAGTAAACATTAGAAAAGAAAACATGATTACCTTATAGAAATCAAATTCATCGTCTATTGTGCCGTCAATCTGGGAATCGAGCTGTGAGTTTCTCAGGGCTTTTAAACAACAGGAACATCATTCAAAAATGTCGTCATAGTTTTTGTTTAGAGTAACGTGGGAATAAAAACGGGTGTGTTATTACATTTAAATATTACAGTTTAAACTCACTTAATTCGGAGATTCCTTCACACTTCATTGTGGTGGAACTGCTGCTGGAGCTGGTGTCATCCATTAACTTTGCCACACGAGTCGGGGCATTCAGAGCCGCGTCATTACTATCCCACTGCACACGGCCGACATGACAGTAAGAATCAAAAAAACGATTAAACAAGAGTAAAAATAAAACATTATAAATATGTGACCCATCACAGCATAGCAAAAATAATTTAAGTCGAAGAGTATTAAATATTTGTTGAACTCAACAGCTGAAAACAATTTTCTATAAAGTTGCATGCTCAAAAGGCTGAAAATTCCTGGCAGGTTTTGGTAAGGTACTCCGAAAATTTGGCGTCATTTTAAAGCTAAAGGATGTCAGCCACAAAATGGTACCAATAACAATTAATAATTTCCGACTCTGCTGTGATGGGTCACATACTTTGTTGATAGACATGGGAAAGTCAAGAACAGACACGTAAGCACAACCCAACTTACCAGTTCTTTGCTGGTGTCTTTCATGGTTAATTCATCTTTAACTTCAGGTGGCATTTTCTCAGATTGGCTTACACTCATGACAGGCTCCACGTGACCGTGTTCAACAGCATCCTCATTCAGATGAACCCCCGTGACCTCTTGTTCTTTGTTGTTGCTTAAAGAGCTAACTGAAATACCTGATAGATCTTCTTCAGGAAGCTCTTCATCAAAGAGACCAGTTTCGTGACTGTCGGGCTGTACGACAGGGTTGAAACGTGTCTGCAGTTGGAAGCCTTGAAGGACATTAGGGCTTTTGTACGCTGTTTGGTTTGGACTTGCTGAGCTCGCTCGCGGAGGAAATTTCGGCATGATGCCACCGATAGACAGTCTTGCAATCAGAGAATTCTTAAGGTTGAACGGGGTAGCGCACGCTTTGTGATCAGAGTTAACTTTGTTTTCAAGGAGCTGGTTTTCCTTGGAAGGGTATAAAGAAATGGTCCTTTCCGAATCATTTTCAACTGGTGACACCACTGTGAGGTTGCCTAATGGTGCTGTATTACTTTCAGTCAACAAACCATCAGGCTCATGCATATGCGGTGAAATACTTTGAAGTTTCCCTTGTAGATCAGTTAGACTCCTTTGTCTGGATTTAACGGAGCTTGAATGCTCCTTTTTCAAACTCTCAAACACACAACCTTCTTCTTTTGTAGGTGTCACAGTCACAGTTTTGTTTATTGGCTGAGTGTGGTCCATTTCTACAAACATCTTTTGGTTGCTGGTTACAGGAGTCTTAACAACTTCCCTCACCATTTCATGCTGATTAAATGCAGCACAGCACTCCTCATCTAATGGTACCGTGAATGCTCTAGTAATTTCCATATTACAGTCTTCCTTAGAAGATTCAGTATTTTTGATAGTTGAATTAAGTGGCGCGTTGTTACAACTTGAAGGTTCATAGATTTTGTGGTGAGTTTTTGTGCCAGCTGTTTGATCTCTGGCCAAGTCCTTGCCAGCTACATCTGATGTTGCCTCTTTGTTTTTGTCTACAAGATTTCCAGCGTCCAAATCCATTACCGAAGGTCGAGATGAGGCAACACCTCTACCAAGTTTTTCAAAGATCGCTTCAGATCTCCTCATTTTGGCTTTGCATCTAGAAGAAAACACACTTGGTGCACTTTGGGCCTTGTTTGAAGGACTTGTTACCCAGAAGGTTTTTGTGTCTGTGGTAATATTTTTGCATCCTGTCAGTTCCATATCATCGTGCATGTCAGAAGCAGGGCCCTGCTGTCTTTCTATGCTGTCGGACAGATCCTGGACAAGAAAACTCTGAGCTGTTGGTGCCATACAGTTCTCTGTCTTTGCTCTCTTAGAAAATCTAATGTCTTCATGCATCATACCTTCAGGTCTGAAAGAATTTGACACAAGCGATGCCCTTTCCTTTGATTTGTCAGATGGTTTGAAGTCATCACAGATTTTGGTCTCAAGGACAACTGTCTGATAGCGGGTCATTTCCATATCATCACATACTGTATGACGCGTCTTTTCCAGGTCACCTACTGCATGACATTCGGTCATTTCCATATCATCCCATATTGTATGACGTGTCTTTTCCAGATCCCCTGCATGGCGGGTCTTTTTGGCACTGTGTAGTGTATGACATTGTGTCATTTCCATATCACATACTGTACGGCGTAACTTTGTGAGATCACCACTCGCTGTATGACATTGGGTCATTTCCATATCATCCCATACTGTATGACGTGTCTTTTCCAGGTCCCCTGCATGGCGGGTCTTTTTGACATTGTGAATAGTATGACACTGTGTCATTTCCATATCACGTACTGTATGGTGTAGCTTTGTGAGATCACCACTCGCTGTATGACATTGGGTCATTTCCATATCATCACATACTGTATGGCGTAACTTTGTGAGATCACCACCCTCTGTATGACATTGGGTCATTTCCATATCATCACATACTGTATTGGGGGTCTTCTTGAGATCACCTACTGTAAGACATTGGGTCATTTCCATATCACATACTGCACGGTGTATCTTTTTGGGATCATCACCTACTGTAGGACATTGGGTCATTTCCATATCATCACATATTGTATGACGTGTCTTTTCCAGACCCCCTGCACGGTGGGTCTTTCTGACACTATGTATTGTATGACACTGTGTCATTTCCATATCACATACTGTATGGCGTAACTTTGTGAGATCACCACCCACTGTATGACATTGGGTCATTTCCATATCATCACAAGCTGTATTGGGGGTCTTCTTGTCATCACCCACTATAAGACAATGGGTCATTTCCATATCACATACTGTATGACGTGTCTTTTCCAGGTCACCTACTGTATGACTTTGTGTCATTTCCATATCATCACATAATGTATGACGTGTCTTTTCCAGATCCCCTGCATAGTGGGTCTTTTTGGCACTGTGTATTGTATGACATTGTGTCATTTCCATATCACATACTGCACGGCGTAACTTTGTGAGATCACCTACTGTAAGACATTGGGTCATTTCCATATCATCACATACTGTATTGGGGGTCTTCTTGAGATCACCTACTGTAAGACATTGGGTCATTTCCATATCATCACATACTGCATGACGCGTCTTTTCCAAATCATCCACCAGGAATGCATGTTCCCTTTTTAAATGATTAGCCTTTTTCACTTCTGATGGTGGTTGCATGAAGGACACCTGCGGTTTTGACACCATTGCATTTGTTGCCGAAATATGTTTTGAGTCTATGGCCACATTACCGCATCCTGTTAACGCAGAGTCTTCAGGATTAGGACACAAAAGTCCAGTCGAGGCTTGGCATGTCATTTCCATAACGCCACTCCTATCATTGCAAAACAGTGCCGTATGTGTGGACAGAGACGTGTTATTTTTGTTCCCTCCGGATTCACTGGCTGCAATGGCACCTGGAGTTTTATTTCCTGTCTGTGTCGTATTCATAATTATTCTGTCCGCATTGCCGGTAGTGGAAGACCGAAAAGATGAAGTTGTATTGGCTTTGGAAAAAGGTTCTCCCACATATCTGGGTTCGATGACAACCGTGTGCGATTGTGTTACTTCCATATCATCGGAATCAGCCGTTGGCACAAACGAGACGTTACTCTGAAAGTGGACAGCTTTGTTTTGTTCCGACAGCTGCTTTTGATCTTGGACACATTCATCCAAAACTTCGGTCATAATCATTTCACTGGTGTCATCGCAGGCTAATTTACATGACTTCTGATCCACGTAGGGCATGCTGGGATTTGAGTTTTCCGTGCCTATAAAATTGAGTGTAGCCGTCTGACAGTGAGTGAGCTCCATGTCATCTAAATAATTCGAAAAGGACCCGATATTTTTGCTTCTACTGTTTCCACCTGCGGAAGAAGGAAAAGGCTGAAAAGCCTCTCTTTCTTCGATCATAACAGTGTGACTACTGGTCATGTCCATGTGGTCCCTCTCCAGAAGTGCAGTTTTAGACAAACAAGTTGGGAGAGCGTTCTCCTTGTCGACTTTTGCATTACTTCTGACATGCATGCCTTCAAAAGTGACATTATTATTAATCTTTTTTGGAAATGAAGCTGAAACATTCGGGGAACTTGCCTTTGATAGACTACCAAGAAAGTCATTGAATTCTGAATGCATTGCATGTTTTCCCATGGTGCCAAGGATGTTACATGACCCACCACTCTGACTACTGAGCTTGTGGGGTTTACCAACATTAGACGTGTTCAAGGTAAATTCTCGATTAAATCCATCATTTGTGTCAATTGCAATTGTCTGAGTGCAAGTCATGTCCATGCACCCAGTGTTCTCCCCAAGTAACACAGTTCTGTCCACAGAGTCAACTGGTAAAAATGGTTCAGGGAAGAAATTCTCCTATATGAGAGATAAACACACACAAAAAAAAAAGAAAGCAAAAAGAAAGCCATGTTAATAAAGAAAAGTAAAAGTCATTAATTTTTGTTTTTATGTCACTGCAATGAAATGGTGCAACAGAGACGCATTCAAGCTATTGACGGCAAACGTGAACCTAACACTGCCAAAAATCATCCATGGTCAGCTGTCTAGGTGGGAACAGAGCAAGAGAAGCCAAATGTGGGTGCCTTAAAGTTCACATCTATGGAAAAGGGTATTTAACTTGATGCACATTTAGCCACCCTGCAAAAGCAGCGAGATATCTGAAGAAGTCCGTCTAAGGTCATATCCTGCCTGTTTAGTAGCTGCAATATGATAAGTGAGAACTAACAAGGAGCAGGAATGAGCGATGATGAAACGGAGAGAAAAATGGAGTGAAATAATTCTGAGATAACGATTTCCACCACATTCACAGCACTATAACCAAGGACGTGCCTGGGTGGCCGCGTGATTTTGCTCATCGCTCAGTGTGGATCAGCTGCAATTTAGAATATCGTAAAAGGTTTTTGACTGGAGTTGTCGGGAACCCTAACTGCAGACAAAAATGCAGCAGGATGAGGTGCATCGGAAGACCACCACACTGGATCCTTACTCCTGTCAGCCAGGAACAGGAATCTGAGGCTACAAGTGAGTACAAACTCACAGAATCTGCACAGTTATAAACTGTAAAGTCATCAGGTAACATTTTTTTTAAACTGTCTTGTGTTGGCAGACATAATATTATCAGAGTACACTTGAGAATAAAGTGAAACAATTCAGATATGCAGTTAACATAAGCTGGGCAGTTACAACTCACCTTATTTTGTGAAAAATACAAGGGGGTGATTAACATGCTGTCCATTCCTGGAACTATAAAATGTGAGGAGAAAGACGCCTGGTCAATCATGGTCAAGATCAAACCAAATGACATAACTTTATAAATTTACTTTAATTTATTAGTATTAAGACTCTAGGAATTTTCTTTAAAAAAAAAAAAAGACTGTTCACTCTCTCTAACACACACCATATCTTATGAAAGGATCAACATGCGATGACATTTTACAGCCTGGCGAAAGCTAAAGAAAAGAGAAGCAAACGGAGGCAGCGGTTTTATATTTAAACCTGACTACAGCCGTCCCAAATGTTTATTAGGAAAAGGCATAGTTGTTGTTGGCATTATTAGTTTAATAAATGGAATATTTTGGTCAATAGGTTGTTATATTTTACTCCAAACTTTACAAATTCTTGTAAATAATTATTGTTGGTTGTTAAGACAATGAAACGGGTTAATTTTTAATGAAACAAATTGTATAATTAAGTTAATGAAATATCTTTTGCACTAAACTTTTCATTAAAAATAAATAGGGATATTGTAAGCCCAGTATCATGTACAGTGAATTTTTATTTATTTATTTACATATAACATTATTGTTGAATATTTATACCTCAATTGTCTTTTAATATTTGCCATTTTTCAACACTAAACATTAAATTTTCTGCTACTGCTAACAACTAAATTTCATGTCTTACATGCACACCATATAATAGCTTAACCAATAACAATAATAATAATAATAATGATAATAATAATGATAATAATAAAAGAAACAAGTGTGAAATGTTAAATCAATGGATTAACACTTACCGATACTTTCACGTTTTTCAATGGGATCAAAACACTGCACCCTGATTAAAAATGAAGACCAAGATAAGGTTTAGTCCAATAAAAGCACAGGAGAGATTTACAAACTGTATTTGGGTACATAATAAATCTTCTAAATCTAAAAATCTGTATAATAATAGGGCCAAGGAAGCTTAAACTAATACGCAAAGTTTCATAAAAGTTAAACAAAGAGGCAGACAGTATCATCAAATTCCCCTTTTTTAATTCACAAAACAAAAATTTCCTTGTATAATTATACTTATTGTAGCCAGGAAGTTCAACACGCTACTGTCTGGGTAAAACACAAATCCAACGGGGATCACTATAAAGCACTGCTTCATATTTGCATTTACTACAACACCATTTTAGCTTCCTATAAATTAATGCATGATACAATAATACAGTATATAAAGACAAACATCCAAAAATACAATGAAATCTGCAAGAAATGATTTGTGTCTTGAGGAGGACGTGATACTTACTTCTCGTTCTGTCCGTCATTGGCTCCTATTCGATTCAAAAAGAACAAAAAAGAAACTTAAAAAAAAAAGTTTCTCAATAATATTTAAATACAATTAATAAACAGGAAAACAAACTTTTGAACATTGACACAGTGAGCATTTGAGCAAAATATAATCCAAAGGGTAACTCTTAACTAATACTGTTTATAAATACTGTTTATTCCACACTGAGAGATGTAGTCGAGCATCAGTTGTGGAGGAAGAGCGGAATGGATAGTATCAACAGCTGAAAGGTTACATGATGTCCACGATCTCCACAACTTGAGAGAATCATGATGATCTTGACGGAACTCCCGGGGTAATAAAGAACAGACTAACCACAACGAGCATGAGGCAAAGGAAACACAAACATGGAGCATACCAAAAACTGGAAACCTAGAACACAACAAAGAAAACCAAGGCTGTTCAAATCAAGTTTGGTCAAGATTGCTGATGACTCCACGGTCCACGGCCCTGTCCTGGAGCCCAACCTGGAGCTCAGGGTCAACAAGAAGGAATTAGAGATGGATAATGATGTTCACACCCATCTCTATAGCCCTGCCTACTCACTAAGAGAACAGCTGTAAAAGTTTTTGGGGTATCACCACCACCAGTGACCAAAAAATGGGAGACTCATCCATCTAATGCTTACCCCAGAGCACTACAGAATATACAAAGCCATCATAGTGCCCTCACGTCAACCATGACTACGCATTACCCTGCATCCTTCACCCAAAACAGACGGGAATGCATCAAGCAAACAGCTGGTGCACAGGCCGAAAACTGATGACTGAGTGTTCTGCCCAATGCCGCGGCCAGGACACAGAAAATTGGTGGATCCATCATACCCGGGGGGGTCACTGCCTCGTCAGAAATTTTCCGTGTGGATGCAGGTTCTGTTGCATCAGCACCAGGACCCATATACACCAACGCGTGCTCATCAAGTGTTCAAAACTAGTGTTTTCTACTAAAGAAAAAGATAAATTCTTTCTCAAGAAATACAGATACTCACCGACTGCCAAGCCTTGGATGGGAGCCAATACAGGATCAGCCTTGATGTCTCTAAATATTAAAAGAGAATATATCTCATAAATGCTATTAACCCTCCTCCGCCATCCCATGTAATCATATGCAAAAAACATACTTTCCTAACTTACTTTGGGAAGACATGAATATTATTTGTAGTGGCAAAACTGACTCTTCTTGAACTTCGTCGTTTATCGATTGTCCGCGTTTCCTCCTGAGGGATGCATAAGGGTGACGTGTCAACAGGCAAAAACGACAAGTCCTAATACACCGCCCGGTCAAAAAAAAAACAAAAAAAAACCAGTCACACTAATATTTTCATGGAGAGCATTTATCCTTGATCACAGCATGTAATCTCCATGACATTGTTGCTCCAGTTGGTCCGGTCGAGGCTCAGCAACATTAATGTGGCAATAAAATGAAGTCGGCTGATGATCTGAATGTAGTGAATGAGCAGGTTATCACATCCTTGAGGGCACGGATATAAAATGGGGACCCGAATAATGAGCGAGTGGTTCAGGGAGCACGAGGGATGAGTGTATCGCCACCCCAGAGTCCTGACCTTAACCCTATTGAAAGTTTTGGGGACGTGCTGGAGAAGACTTTATGGAGTGGTTCAGTTTTTTCCCCCTCATCGATTCAAGACGTCGGTGAGAAATGAACCCGACACTGGATGGAAATAAACGTTATGTTGATTAAGTTTGTTAAAACGATGCCATGACGATTACGTGCTGTTAGCAAGGCTTAAGGTGGAACAACAACATGTTCGTGAGTGCGAATTTTTTCTGGCCGGGCCGTGTGAAAAGTATGTAATAAATAGGCAGAAAACAATAAGTAACAATGACATTATAATTACCTGGTTTTCATCCTGGTCATTTCCAAGCACTTTCATAGATGGCCGAGGAGCTTTTAGAATCTGTACAAGGCGCAGTTGCAGTTAGCATTTGTTGTTTGGTATGCATGTGTACAAGTTCACACAAAACGCATCTGTACGATCCTAGTGAGGACCTCCCACTATCAGTTAACTGTACCGTTAAAACAAACGCTACGCTTCCCTAAGGACACCTTATTAGCATAAATTAAAGGGTACCTGTGGTGAATTTGTATTACTAGCTCTTTAAAACAATCACGTATCACATCGGCGGTTCTCTCAGGCAACGTCAGTCCTTGCTTCTTGTCAAGCAAGCACGAGTGCTGCCACACTACTATTACTACTAGACACGCGCAGCGGCATGTTGCCTTCTTCACTGGCTGTTTCAGCGCTGGTAGTGATGTAAATTAGTTTTCAATATTGGCTGGGCTGCGTGTAGCAGACACCAGTCTAAGATAACACATCATCGGCCAGTGCTGAGCTGGGAGGTCAAATCGCGGAAAACAACATAACATCAGCACAGGCTGTACTCTGAAAACGTTTCCTTTCGGACGCAATTCGGTAGTCTGCGAAAAACACTTAAACCCGACCTGCTATCAGCGTGACCTCCAGGCAGAACTACTTGGCATGAAAGCGGACGCTGTTCCTACGAAATTCCTTCATAAAAAGTCAACAACGGACGGGAGCAGCGCATCGCCAAAAGGAACCAGTAAAAGGTAAGAGGCTATAGTACGCGGGGAGTTTTATCACCTAAAATGTCGCTCGTTGCTTGTTTACTTGCACTGGACAACCCGACCCAACGAGTTCACGTCACTTCCGGGAATAAAATGGTTGTTCCTCATTGGTTCAGCCCCCGCTAGTAATCCAGGGTGCTGGATTACTGATCCCAAGGTCGGGGGTTCAAGCCCCACTATCGGCGGGTTGTCACTGCTGTTCCCCCCAGTGCAGCTAACTGGGTTATCAAATGCCGGCCAAGTCTCTCACTGTCTGTGGTGAGAGGAATGTAAAAGAACCATTGCTGATTTTCGTCAAGAGTAGGCTGCATAGCCGTC